>JAJJBR010002787.1:0-10091 GCA_022817965.1 Solanum lycopersicoides
CAGTGTTTTAAGCTTAAAGAATGCAATATTTTGAGCACCAAAAGTACAATGTTTTTGGCCCAAAAGAATGTCGAATTTTAGCTCAAAATGTGTCTAACTTGAGAAAAAAATGCAGATTTTTTAAATTAAAGATGCAGTTTTTGTTTAACTCAAAATTGCAGATGTGTAGTTCTAAAAAGTGCAGATTTTTGAAATTAAAACATCACGTTTAGGGGCTTTAAAGTGTAGCAAATCATGTATTCAAAAAACTACCTTGAAGACAAGAATACACATTTTTTAGAACTTGTAAAATAGGAATATAAGTTGTTAGATAAGTCACAATAAATAGGTGTATTATTTATATTCTTGACACTACCCCTTTATGAAATATATTTGCTACTTTTTTTTAGATATTACTAAAACTTTTAGTTTCTTAACATGTATTTTCAAGGATTTTAGATATGCCAATGGATTCAAAATACAAGGTACATACGTATATATGTCATACGCAAAAATGTATAAATTCTATATTTTAGTGTTTTACATAACTTATTGTTTTTATATTATTTTTCTCATATACACTATCACTTTTACAAATGATACTTATTTTATTTTTATAATTTATAAATTTACACACTCTAATATACACATTATTTTACTATATATTCACACCTGATAATTATCTTATTTGTTTTATTTTCCTTTACATCTCACTTCTATATATAAATAAAATGACAAATTTTCATATCTTTTGAACTCAACATTTATTTTGGATACATTTATATACGTAACTTCTATACTTTTCTAAGATATAAAATTATCATATATATTAGTACGTTTATTTATTTATTTTTACAGTGTGATAAGCACACTAATATTATTTTCTGTAATGAACGTATATAGGTCGTACCTTGTGTTTTACCCTTTTTTTTTAAAAAAAAAACTAATAAAATTTAATCACAATTGAGTTTAAGGCGATAAATAAAAGTTTTTTTTCCTAAATTATATTTTTCTAATTTGAGTTTAAGGACTATCTTCGGATAGGCTCTGAGGGGTGCTCAACATCTTCCCCTGGAGTAACCAAAATCAGTACTTAGAATTTCACTGGTTTCGCAAATCAAAAACAGATTTTATATTTACATAAAAAATGGTTTTCCTAATATTTTTCTTAAAATTTAGGTGGCGACTCTAAAATAAATAATTTTTTTCCAAAAGTCAGAGTGTCAGCCATATTATGTCGTGAACTATTTTCGGCTTGTTCGAAAATAGAATGCGACAATAAGAATATAGTAGGTATGAACCTTGTTGCTATTTACATACGACGTCTTGCACTCCCTCCAACACGTACCATTGACACTACTGTGTTTATCCTAAGTTCAAACCTGCAAATCAATGATAGATATTTGAATATACACAACCATAACATAATCTTGACTAAATAATACTATAGATTTTTACTTTATAAATCACTTAATTGTGATAAAATTTTGTATAAACATCTAGTGAGAATAATGTCTTATACTAGGAAAGGAAACACAAATAACACAACTACAGTATAATCTCTATAAATTAATATTCGATAAATCAATAATCTCTCTAAAGTAAAATTTTCCTCCGGTTCCGATTCGGGTCGATGGAAAAAATCACCAATTTCGATAAGAAAATAAGATAATATATTTCCAGAAGACCCCTATATAAATATATGGTCCTATTAATATCATAAATTAATAATTATTTAAATGTACAAATATATATAAGACAATTTAGTGAAATATGATTCTATTGTGTTCTGTTTTTTCTTAAAATTTAAATCTAGTTGAAGCTCATCGATCTCTAACTTTTCTTATTGCATCCAAGAGCTCCAATATTGTCTTTTCGAACTGCACCATAAAATTGTGAAGAGTTCAAGATGTGATAAAGTACTTCCTTATATGTAACTGGTACAAGGATATAGTATCATCTTCAACTTCATCCTCAAACATTATTTTTTATGATAGTAACCACAATGAACATGTAACACTTTCACCCGAATAATCTAACATGTCATTGACATTCATTTTATTGTGGTAAGCCAAAAATATGTGTTCAAACCCCCCCAAAGTAGCTTCTTGGTACCCATGTAGGCTAGTTTAACTTAGTAGTTAGACTTACTTCCGAATACACAATATTTTGTAGAATTTTAGAAGATTTCAAGCTTAGGCTTCTAGACACCGAGTGTGGATGGATAAAATGTGTTGGTTATTTCTATTTGGGGTGGAAAAGTATTGGGGTAGATGATGTCGACGCGATGACTGATGGTGGGTGTTTGTCCTAAGGTTTTTAGTCTTTGAAAAATCGAATTTTAATTAGGTGGGTTCATGACAAATATAATGATTAAGTGAATGGATTACGTGGTCATAACAGACTTCTGGCCTAGTTATAAATGATAGAAAGGGAATTCATAAGAAGAATGTGTACTTTTTAATAGGTCCAACATTGAGCTTTATGTATGAATGTGCTGACTAAACGAGTCGGAAATCTATCTAAGAAGGGTCATGTAAGCTAGGACAATGGACCATAGTTGGTGTAGTGATTGTTCAATTATTTTCCAATTTATGTTATGTGTTCATGTTAACGGTTTAACTAGTATTGCTTGTACATTTCATGTTCTAGGAGATAAGCGAATGAATGTTAGGGATATTCGTTGTTATTTTCATCTAATGATTTTTCTTAAATAATTGTTTATTTTACAAGCTAAGTGTGAGTTGTTTATTTGTGGTTGTGATTATTTAGATGTTTTTGGCTTTCGATTGACTCAGATACCACACCATGTAAATAATGTATATTGATTGGCTCGAGTACCACCCCTGATACAGATTCTATTATAATTTTCTCGGATACCACGCCTAATACAAGTTCTATCATTGATGAATGTATATATGTTTTGATGTGCTTGTGTGTGTTGGTCTGTGAGTAGTCGAATTATTTTGTTAATTTGGTGGAGTGGTTCTTGTATCATCGGGATTGCATATTAATTAAGCACTATAGATGGTCTTTTAGAGATCTTTGGGTGGTTCGGCTTTCTTAAAGAGTGCATTGAATTTGGGTTGAGTCCAAGTGGATAAGTAAAAAAATTGGAAGAGGCCAACTAAATTGGCTAAGGGCCAAGAGTCAGGGTTGGTGGCACTGGATCTTATGTGAGGTGACATACCGATTAACAAGGATAGTTGGTATATTTGAATTATAAATTAGAATATAATTCTAGTGTTTGGTAAGATGGGTAAGCTCCGGAGGCATGCATGTAACAAGGGAGAAATATTAGGACATGATAGGAGGGTGAAATGACTCCTACCGATGAAGTTGGCAGTGGTATGAGATAGGGAGGCCCGAGATAGACTGTATGAGTTCAGAGGTAGCTAGTATACCTTATAGTAACAAAAGTTGTTGAAAGATCGGAGTTGCATAGCTTCAAGTTTTATGTTTCTTCTAATTACTTACATGATATTATGGGGTGGATATGGGTCAACTAATTAAGCCTACTGATACATGTTGTTTGCACTGATACTATTATTGTTTTGTTACTTGGTATAGTATGGTTGCAGAATCATCAATCTTCCAGAGATGAAGATGATGGTGATCCACAAAAACTTCTACTCCTCTATTCCTTATGATGGGAATTATGTCTTGTTTTAATATTTGTATTCTCTTGGAAACTCTTGTACCTTTTAAACTAGTTCTCAGAGAGGGTTTTCCATTGTATGTGCAAAAAGGATTTTTGTTGTAATTAAGGTTGAGATTCATTCTTTTATTTTATTAAGGTGAAATACCATGTTTCTCTTTACTCCTGCATTATCAGTTTTAAATTAGATGGTAAATATCCTCCTATTTAGGTGTTAGAATAGGTGCACACACGGCCAGTTCTTCAAGTTTATTTTACTTAGAGAAAATGGTCTAAACTCCCCCCTCCCAATCTATACCCGAAATTTCAAATACACACTCCAACTTCACGGGTATCCTATTATTCACCTGAACTTTATATTGCTCTATTTTATACACACCTAAGTGATGACCTGTCATAGGAGGTGTCATCACCGCCTCTATGCGCGTTAGAAGCAGAAATTTGACAAAAAATTTCTTCTTCTCCAACTGTCATCTTCCACACCTTTAAATAACCCATTGTTTCTTCTTCCCCACCATTAATCCTTGTTCCTTTTGTAAAAATTTCATGATTTCCTTTCAACATTAAGTAGGGTTTAGTTGTTAATGTTCATTTCTACTTCAAATCTTGAATTTAGGGTTTGTAATTTGCTCTAATTTCTTATTTAGGTCTCTAATTAGAATTTTGATTTTTTTTCAAAATTCATCAAAAATGTCAAACAAAAATATGAATAAGCTTTGTATGGATGAATCAGACCCAATGCTCAACGCTGTAGTGAGATGCAAACTTGGTCGAAATTAAATCCCGGAAGAAGATTTTGGTCTTGCCATGCTATGGTGTATGTATTTTTCTTATATTCTTGCTACACTTTTTTTTGAACGATACTAATGTACTATTATGGATCATTTTCAGTCTAAAAATTATAAAAAAAATTATAGAGAGACAAAAAAAGAAGTGGATTCAAGATCAAGTTTTGCCCTTTCAAGATTGGTAAACCAAATCAATGAGTTGGAGCAAGAATTATGTATAAGACATGTTCATATTGAAAACTTGAGGAACTCCAATTTATTATTGGAGAGGAGACTCAAAAGTAGGTTGAAATGGTGTAGGTTCAATAGGAAGATACTTTTGTATATTTTGATTTGTATTGTTACTAGGTTCATCAACAACAGAGTTCAAGTGCTGCATATTTTGGACTTCTTTTTTATTTTTATCGTTATTGTTTAATTTAAATTGTCAATGTATGTGTGTTATTTTGTATCTATATTTTCAATTGAAGCTTCTATTAATATGCAACACTTTATCAACAACCAACAACCTAGTCATCCGTTCATACTTCAACAATATAGACAACACAACACCATTTGTAAAACACATAATCAACACAACGTATGTAAGCACACTTGAATATCCAATACAAATTCGATAGACAACACACTATCCATTTTAAAACACAACATCACCATTCATTCATAAGGCCTCACATTAGGCAGGATTTACCAAAATAACGCCTCACTTAAGGCAAATTTACCAAAATAAGTCATATTCATAATACATCACATAAGGCAAAGTTTACCAACAAAAACAATCCAAGATAGAAGGTCATTAATGCAACATGTATGGATTAACTTAAAAGTTCTTAAATATATCAACATCACTATAATTTTCATAGCATCTTTGATTGTGTTTTGACTTGAACTACTTCCCATTGTCTTTTTTCTTTACTTCTCTCTAAGCTCATGAAGCTTGATTGTTGCGATTGCTATTTTACCATTCCATTTTAGCTTAGTTGTATTACTTAGTTTATAACCAATGTCACCAGTTACATCAGATGATCTTGTCACTTTTACTTGTCCAGTAGAGTAGATCTTACTACTTGGCATGCCAAGCTATAGTAAAATTAGAATTATATCAATATTTAAGTTGTTTAATTAAACAAAATTAGGATTATAATTCAATGTTTAAGTTGTTAACATATATCAAAGACTCAAATTCATAACTTTGAAGCCATATGCAGCTTGGAACACACCATTCCCACGACTCTTGGTCTTTTCTTGGAGATGTGTTTCCCCTGCCCCTACTCTTCCTATTTTAGTAGTACCAGCTATTGAAGATGATGCACGATAAGTAGGAGGAGAAAAAGAGGATGCAGTAAAATCAGTAGGTACAGTAGGTAGGCGAGGTGCACTAGGTGCCGCTGATGATGTTTTTTTTTTGTCTTCCTCTTCCCCTTTTTAGTGGATGCTCACCTTTTGATGGTTTCGATGGATTTTTTTATACATATAATAGAAAGAGTAAGTCATAAATTAAGAAAATTAAAACAAGTTCAAATATTACCTTTAGTTTCCCTGCATTGGTTCTGCCCTTACTAATGCAGTAGGATATAGTGCACTTTGTCTTATTGATGATTTAACATCTACTCTTTAAGAACACACTCTCTGTTATGGCCTCTCACTTGGAATTTACTGCATTTCATTGCAAGTCTAGTCCTAGGGAGCTTCCAAAGTTTCTTAGTTTCTCCAGCTTCTTTCCTTCTACCCTTAGGTGGTCTACCAGGCATGTTTGTGATTTCTTGTGGCTTAATGGTAGGGTTTGTAGAAATTGGACACATCCCCATGTTTGTGAGTGGTTCAATAACATTTGCATAAGTACTTAAGTAAGTTTTCTTACTGTATCAGCTTTCTATATAGTCATAAAGAGAAAACTTTTTAAAGTATAATGAAGCCACAACATATGCATATTGTATGCCCCTTAACTGCCACACCCTACAACTATAAGTTCTCCTAGCAATATTCACTTTGTGTTGACAAAGCCCTTCTTTTACATCAAATTCAGCAGCTCCATTTAACTCAATGGTACAGTCCGTAGACATAGTAAAATTCTCCTCTAAAACCTTTCAGTGCTATTGAAGAGAAATTACACTTCCAAATACTTAGGAACTCCCTTAAATTGTCTATTCTTGTCATCATCTTCACTCTTATTTCTTCTAGCATATTAATGAAGGTCTTGTGTCTAGCAACCAAGATCCACATTTAAACACCCAGACATGTTGTTGTCTACAGTGTCACACTTTACTCTAGTATTGAAGTAAACTTTGCACCAAAAATTAATATTATAGTACATTAAGTTATCTATCATTTTTATGGACCTAACAACTTCATTATTTCTATATTATTCCTTAATTGAGACTCAAATGTACTCTTAACTATCTTCCAAAATTGTTGTCCTCTTTGAAGATCCCTCAAATCCTTAGCTCAGTTAGCTAATATGTGTCTAGCACACATTCTGTCTTCACACTTAGGTAATACATTTGTAATTGCTACAAACATTCCCTACAATAGAAGATGCGTAGGTCACAATTACATATAGAAATAAAAAATTACAAAATAAGTTCACATATCTTTAGCATGTCAGTAGTCAAGGTGAGACCTTCACCATCTCCAAGTCAAAGATCATCCCTTATGCACTTGAAAAACATGGTCCATGTGTATTTTTTCTCCTTTTCAACTACTATCCAAGCAAGTGGCAGCATCTGATTGTTACATCCCTGGTCACAACAACTAACAGTTGGCATTCACAAACACCTTTAAGAAAGCAACCATCTAAGCCTATGCACTTCCTACAATGTATACATGCCTTCTTTAAAGCATCAATATAGATGTAAAAACTCTGGAATATTGATTTTCCTTCTGCATCAAGCTTACCAACTTTTACAAAATAATTGGTCCCTGAATTGGTCCTCAACAATTCATCCTTGTAGTCAAGTATTCATCCATATTTCAGAACATGATCACTATTATATGTTTCAAACACTTTAGCTCTTACTCTTCTCACAGTAGTCTTTCCAACATTAAGCGTAAACTTTTTCCTAATCATCTTTTGCAACTTGAAGACTCTTATGTTTGGTTGCTCAGTTATTCAATCTTTGAAGGCTTGAGATAAAATCTTTAAATTGCACAAGTAATTTCTAGTTGTCTTGTTGCAAGTATGCTTTGGATTGTAAGATTTTATCATGAAATTATTTGTTGTATTGTCAAGACATCCATACAAAATTCATAGACAACCATCTTTGCATCTAACTCTAACTTTCTTTGGCTCATTCACCCATATCTCCACCTGAACCCTCCTTCTAACTGCATATTTAGTTACTGCTTGTCTAAATTCTTTCACAACATTAAACACATGTCCAACTGCCACACAATTTTTTTGCAGTAGGATCATGAATGATTTTTTGAGTTTTTGAACTCCTCTTTCTTGACAACTTTACCCTTCTAGTCTACCAGATTCTTGTTCATAATCATTACAACATTCATCTTCATCTAACTCAAAACTATCCTTATCAAAACTTGTCAAGTAAGGCTCATCACCTCCTGGCCTTCCTTCATGACTTACTTTACTTGTTTTAGTTTCATCAAAACCTAGATCTGGTCTAGCTTCACCTACTGGTACCTCTTCATTGTCAGCTGCTACTCTTTCCCTTCTTTTCCTCCTTTGGAAACTTCTATTTTCATCCCTCAACTCCTTAACCTTTTCATGTACATCACAATCATACTCTCCTTATCATCATCTCAAACTAATTCAGCTTCAGACTCAACACTATCCTCAGTTAAATAATCAGAACTTTCTACTTCTTATTTTGACAAATCAGGTCTAGCAGGACCAACATCTATATCATTATCAGTGGCACCATTTGCAGTAGCAGTATTGAAAAGAGGTGTGATAGTGAAAGGAGGTGAGGTTGAAAAAGTAGAAACAGGGTCCCCGTTATACAAATGGTTTTTACCTATCCAAATTTAAAGTTTTCACTCTCACTAGGCCTTGTATTAAAATTGAACCAGATTCTCCCATATCCACATGACTACCATTTTCTAGTAACATGGGCCCCACAATTGCCTCATCAACCAAATGCCTAACAAATATCTCCATGTCATCCCCATCTTCCAAGGAACACATTATGTCTGAAATATCCTTATCATTATCAACATCTACCAAAATGTCATTGTTCGGTGCTTTACTACTAAAGGAGCAGGTTGTACTATATCCGAGTTCTCTAATATAGTCTTTCAACTCAAAATATGACATGTTATCTACATCAACATCCAAAAACTCTATAATTTTTCCACCATTATATATTGGTTCCCCACTACTTAAATCTAACTCCCCACCATGCTACCATCTTAGAGTAATCAAAGTAAACCCACTCATGTCTTACCTGAAGGCAATAAAAAAAAATAGAATAGTAGTTATATACCTCTAACCTGAGGGCAATCCAAAAATATAATAGTACTAAAAAAGGAAAAAAATAATATAACACAGTAACAAACGAACATAATACAACACAATACTTAGCTTCTCTATTAACATACCCTATGAACATAAATACAACACAATAGCAGATTAGCAGCTTCTCCACGAACATATACTAAGAAGAACATAAATACAATTTTGATGAACATAATACTAAGACGAATAGAATACAAGATTACACGACTTACACGAGAAAGGAAAAACCTAATTTCATGAAAAATGTGGTATAATATGGTGTAAATAAACACCTAACACTATAATCGTAAGCTACACATAAGATTTCACACAATTTTGCTCTTCATTTCACGCATCAACAGAAAAATTAGGGATAAATTACAAACTCGAAATAGGGAATAAAGAACTAACCTTTTACTAAATCCTCTGATAAACTGCGAAATGAAGTTCACAATACACAATAAAGTCATTCGATGATAGCAAAATCATTTCATGATCATCAGAAATACAGAAGGGATGAAATTGGTTTGGAAGATTTTTCTTTACTTTTACGTTTTAGGAGGGATGGGGGAAACAAGAAATTGGAGTTTCAACGGGGGACCTAGCGCGTGAAATCAAGCAAGACTAATTATTTGGTTTATGTCTTGAGGTCAACACTTAGGTGTGTAGAAATTAGAGCAATATAAAGTTTAGGTGGGTAATATGACACTCTTGAAGTGAAGTGTATAGGTGGATAATAGGACACCCGTGAAGTTGGACTGTGTAGTTGGATTTCTGGTATAGATTTGGAGAGGGGAGGGGGGAGGGGAGGGTGGGGGCTAAAACATTTTCTATTTTACTTATAAACTAGTAAGTACTTTTATAAACATTAAAAGAAATTTTGACTTTGACTATTTAATCTTATTTCATTAAATGTTTGTCCATAAAAATTCATGATTACATTTCGAAGACCATATAAATCCAAGATTGGACAAGTTTTCTTCCACATATATTTCTTCATTGAGAATGAACTTTATTTGTTCAACACCCGTGAAATTGGAGTGTGTAGGTGGATAGTAGAACACTCGTAAAGTTGGAGTGTGTAGTTGGAATTTTCGATATAGATTTGGAGGAGGGAGGGGGGAGGGTTAAAACATTTTCTCTTTTACTTATAAACTAGTAAGTACTTTTATAAACATTAAAAGAAATTTTGACTTTGACTATTTAATCTTAT
>JAJJBR010002788.1:0-200989 GCA_022817965.1 Solanum lycopersicoides
ATCCTCACACTTTAGCTAAGGAATGCTTAAGTCACTTTAGATTAGTTACTCAAACATTTACATAGTTACTAACATAGGTCATTAGTTCATTAGTTCATTAAGACTCATACATCACATAAGACACTCACATAAAGCATCACATAAGACACTCACATAATGGATCACATAATGGTCTTTGGACAAGACCTAGGAACTCCTCATAACACCTTCAAAGTCTATTGTGCAATGTCTATATAGCGTCCCATACCACCATCTAAACCTCATAAACCTATATAATGCTTATAGGTATTCCGCATGATGAGAATAGGCAATAACCGACATAGACCATGGTATCAAGACATGGAATCCAAAGTTCTATCCTACTACGATGAGGTTGTTCTACTTGCCAATGGTAGAACTTGTACACATCCCATGTAGGCACATGGTTAAGGAATATGAAGAGTGTACGAAGCATTCAATCTCTTCTTTAATTGAATCCACTTCCCCCTTACTCATACTCACTCGGTGCTAGCCTTTGTTCTCATAGATTAATTCATATTAAGGTTCATATAAATAGGTCCCTTATCTAGTTCATGACCACCTTTACATTCACCCTACCAAAGCAAGGTCCACTAGGGTATAACTCACTTTGGCGACAAGAAGCTCATAGCGACTTCCCTAAGATATGATATGATGCCGTTACATCCAATCAACCTTAAGTCCATCACTCATAACATGAAAGATACCATTACGGCTAACTACTTCACAATTCATAACCTCGCCACTAAGTTCAAGGTTCCACATAGTTTGACCTTCTTATCATTAAGGTCTCACCTATATTTATTTATTCAAGACTAAGAGTTATGACACCCTATATCAAGAAATCACATATCCATAATCATATATACATCAAGTAAGAGATACAAGTCAACCAAGACAAGACATCACATACTTCACTTTTAACCCATAATACAAGCCATTCTAGAAACACTTCTAAAACAACCTAACATATTCAAGTCATCCTATATATCATCATGACATCATTAATATACTTCACATAGACTCACAAAGTCAAGTAGGAATAACCAAGACTTAACCCTAACACTATACTCATAATGTCAAGTCAAAGTCTAACATAATCACATAAGGCAACATAACTAGAAGAATACATACATGACTATATAACTTCACATGTAGATAAGTAATATCATACTCACATCATAAACTACACAAATAGCCACATAACTTCAAGTAGTTGCCAATAAGGCCATGATCATAATATTGCATAAAGTAACGCCGACAAGGCCACATCAATTGGAAATAAAACACATAACACCGCCACCATAAGTGGACCATACCAATCACAATAATATCGAAGTATAATTAATATCAAATTAAGGAAAATGGGGCAGCATACCTTGATCCCCATATCCACATCTCAATTCAATGCCAAATCAACCAATTCAACATCACAAGGTCCTTACCCATGGCCATGAACAATAATTCAAAGCAATAACCATAAAACTCAATGAATCTACATCAATTCAATCTAGGTTTAACAATATAATATCAATTAAATATCAATTGAACACAATTCTTATATCATTAGAAAGCCCATAAGAAACTACATAACAATTCATCAACATTAGCTTAATATCAAGTAACCCAAAAAGTAGTCAAAACTAGGGTTCATCAATTCACATGGGTTCATAGGTAATTTATGTTTAAATCATCAATACAATATCAATAAGATCATAATTCAATGTTTAGAAATTATTTATGCAAGAACCCATAGTAGAAATCCCGAAATTGGACAATTCACTTTAGAAAACTTTGTAAAACACTTTGAGGATTGGGCTCCTTGATGAAATATGTTTCAAGGATCAAAAGCCATACCTCAAGGATGATAATTCTTCACTTAAATGAAGAATTTCCACTCAAGAACCCCTCACCAAGCTGCCTCTTCAATGGAGTCTTCAATGGAGGTTTTGGAATTTCTAAGAGACTTTGGGTTTTTGATTTTTAGAAGAATGAATTATTCTAAGTTTTAAACACTTATATACTCATCTAAAATACCCATAAGACCCTTAATAAACCGTCTAAACTATTATTTGGAAGTGGGGTTAATTTACCAATTCACCCCTGACTTGGCAGAAAACTCTGCACGCAGGGAACAGCCCATGACGACCTGCCCATGACGGGCGTCACGGCTGAAACGGGGCGTCATGACCCTCCGTTGCAAGCTCCAGTGGCTTTCCAAGGGTTCCCCCTACACCCTTGGACAATGCCCCCACGATGGAACCCTTGTGACGGGGCGTCACAGCCATGACTGGCCGTTGACAGCTCCGTCGCCAAGGCTGCCTGGGACAGCCTGCCATCAGGTTTTGGGTCCTTTCCTCAAGGTCCCTTTGATGGTCCTTGGGGATAATTTCCCGGACGTTTCCAACCCAAATATGATCATCTATAAGTTTAACACCTCTCAGATGAATTTCATCCAAAACGAACACGTAAAACTCGACGAAACTTGCCTAGACGTACAAGGTCGACTCAAGGCATATCTTTCGAATGCCTTGGACGTTCTTGGTCGTTTGAACTCCAAACTTCATGAAACTTTAACCACTGCTTATACATGATATAATAACTCTATTATGAACCTTAAAACACCATTAAACACATATAAACACATAGAACCACATTTTAGACATTTAGGTGACTTAGTCGTCAAACGTCTTAGTCGTCCCTTGACGTTTGACTTCCAACACATCTAATATTTTAGCTACTGCCTATATACAACATATTAAACATATTTAGGACCTTAGAACACTAAGACCAACATATTAGGCTCTATAAAACCTAAGCTATTTTCAAGGTCTTACACACATAATCTCATATATGAAAATCTTAGCATAATCTTCCACCGAATAAGTTGACTTGACGGAAATAAAGTGAGCGGACTTGGTCAACCTATCAACCACCACCCATATGGAGTCATATTGCTTTTGAGTCTTAGGCAAACCTACCACAAAATCCATATTGATGTATTCCCAGTTCCAAGTAGGAATTTGGATTTCTTGTAGTAAGCCACCCGGTTTTAGATGCTCAGCTTTTAGTTGTTTGCAATTTGGACACTTGGCAACAAACTCTGCTATGTCCCTTTTCAAACCTTCCCACCAATACACCTCCCTAAGGTCATGATACATTTTTGTTGACCCCGGATGAATGGAATAGTGATACCCATGAGCTTCCTCAAGGATACGGTTCCTCAAATCATCAACATTAGGAACACACAACCGCACTTGATATCTCAAAACACCATCCCCCCTAAGGAGAATGACTCATTAAACTTGCGAAGAACCGATTCTTTCAACTCCATTAATGGTTGATCAAGGTGTTGTTTGGACTTCACCTCAACAACCAAGGATGATTCGGAGTTATGATGGAGCATTACACCACAATTTGAAGAACCTTCCAATCTAAACAACCAACGTAGCCATCCTATGAACATCTTTCACTAGCTCCTTTTTGGCTTCTTCAATGTGAGAAACACTTCCCATAGTCAAACGGCTTAGAGCATCCGCTACCACATTCGCCTTGCCGGGGTGACAAAGAACGCTCATATCATAGTCTTTCAACAACTCTAGCCATCTTCCTTGTCGGAGATTAAACTCCTTTTGGGTAAACACATATTGGAGACTTTTATGATCGGTCAATACATAAACATGGACACCATACAAGTAATGCCTCCTAATTTTTAAAGCAAACACCACGGCCGCTAACTCAAGATCATGAGTGGGATAGTTCCTTTCAAGCACCTTAAGTTGCCTAGAAGAATATGCAATCACCTTACCATGTTGCATAAGCACACACCCCAAACCCACACGGGATGCATCACAATACACAACGAAACTAACCTTTTGTACCCTCCGGTAAAGTCAACAATGGAGCGGAAGTAAGCCTATTTAGGAAGCTCTTTTCTCATGCTTCCGACCACTCAAACTTTTTACTCTTTTTGGGTCAAAGTAGTCAAGGGAGATGCAATGGACACAAAACTAACGACAAACCTCCGATAATAATCAGCTAGACCCAAGAAACTCCTAATGTCGGTTGGTGTCAATGGTCTAGGCCAATTTCTTACCGCCTCCGTTTTCCTTGGATCAACCTCAACTCCCTCGCTAGAGATGATATGACCAAGAAATGCCACCGACCTCAACCAAAACTCACATTTTCTATACTTGGCAAACAATTGATGTTCTTTAAGGGTTTGTAATACCACCCTAAAATGACACATGTGATCACTCTCATTTTTCGAATATACCAAGATATCGTCAATGAACACAATGACAAATGAATCTAGGTAACTTCGAAACACCCTATTAATTAGGTCCATAAATGCCTTCGGAGCATTAGTGAGACCAAAGGGCATAAATAAGAACTCATAGTGGCCATACTAGTTCGAAATAACGTCTTTGGTACATCCTCACCTCTCACCCTAAGTTGGTGATACCCCGATCTCAAGTCAATTTTAGAAAAGTAGCTTTCCCCTTGGAGTTGATCAAACAAGTCGTCAATCCGAGGGAAAGGGTAATTGTTGTTAATTGTAATTTTGTTGAGTTAGCGATAATCAATACACATTCTCAAGGACCCATCCTTCTTCTACACAAACAAGACCGGAGCACCCCATTGAAAAATACTAGGCCTTATGAAGCCCTTGTCTAGTAAATCTTTAAGTTGTGCCTTCAACTCCTTCAATTCCGCCAGAGCCATCCGATAAGGAGGAATCGAAATGGGTTTTTTTTCCGGTAGAAAATTGATACAAAAATCCATTTCCCATTCGGAAGGAATACCGGGAAGGTCATTAGGGAAGACCTCCGGAAATTCACTCACTACGGGGACCGACTCAATAGGAGGAATTTCGGAGTCAAGATCTTGGACTCTCACTATATGATATAGGCATCCCTTAGAGATCATTTTGCAAGCCTTTAGACAAGAAATGATACGACCTCTAGGAATAAAAATTCCCCGCTTCCACTCAACAACGGGTTCATTTGGAAAATTAAACCTCACCTCCCTCATTCTACAATCAATAGTGGCAAAACAAGAATGCAACCAATATACCAAAAATAATATAAAAATCAAGCATATCTAGTTTTACTAGATCAACATTGGAAACTCTATTGGGCAACATGATAGGAAAATTTCTATGTACCCTCTTTGCAACAACCGACTCACCCACCGGCGTAAACACTAAGAAAGGATCATGCAAGATATCGGGTAAAGTGTCAAACGTTTTAGCTACAAGAGGTGTAACAAAAGACAAAGTAGAACCCGGATCAAGTAAAGCATAAACATCAATAGAAAACACTTTTAACATACCGGTAACCACATTCGGAGAGGTCTCTTGCTCACCCTTAGTACGAAGAGCATAAAAATGGTTCTTCTTTGGAGCATCACTAGAACCACTTGCTTGATCACTCTTCTCTTGCCCCTTCATGTTTGGACAATATCTAACCTTGTGGCCACTCTTTCCACAACCAAAATAATTTCCCGGTCCGACCAAACATTCACCGAAATGACCCTTTCCACACTTGGCACATGTAGGCTTCTCATTACGTGAGTCCCCATTCTTTCCCTTTTGAGATCTAGGTTTAGACACCTTGTCATTACGATCCTTAGGGAACTTGGATGGAACTTGATTGGAGAACCTCTTTTTGAACCTACGCTTGTCTTGAATTTCAAGCCTACTCTTGGAAGAACCACCTTCAAGGGACCTTTCCCTCTTATCATCTGTACTCTTCCTCCTAGCCCTTGCCTCCTCAACTTTTCTAGCATGCACCATAAGACGGGAAATGTTCATGTTGTCATGTAGCATAGCCGAATGACACTCTTCTTGCAAATCATCCGACACCCCCGTCACAAAGCAGCTCATTTCATCTCTAGGATCGAAAAACAAAGAAGGAGCATATTTTGACAATTGAGTAAATTTCATGGAATACTCAAGAACACTCATACCTCATTGACGAACATTGATGAACTCCACCACTTTAGCTTCCCTCATCTCCCTAGAAAAGAACTGGTCAAGAAATGCCTTCTTGAACATCTTCCAAGACACCGGTCCACCCCGAAAAGGCCTATTGCCCTCCATTGAACATACCAAGTTTGAGCCACATCTTTGAGTTGATATGTGGCTAACTTGGCATTCTCACTAGTGCTTAACCCCATGACAAATATTATCTTATAAACTTTATCTATGAAACTCTTGGGGGTCCTCATCCACCCTAGACCCATAGAAAGTAGGAAGGTTCATCCAAGTGAAGTCCCTTAGACGAGATGCCGTTGTAGAGACTTGTTGATTGGCTCGGGGTACTACCTCTCGATTAGCGTGGGCCATCATAGCTTGGGCTTGAATAGTAACAACTTGAGCTTTAGTAGTAATGGCTAGTCCATTTGAAGAAAGGCAGCCCTTATCTCACCATCCGTCAAAGGTGGAGGACTGGCCGGAACTTGCTCAACATTATCATCCTCTCCATGTGGAGGATCTTGATCAACACGGGGAGGATCTCCCCCATTAGCAACCTTCTTCTAAAGCCTTCGATCTGCATTCCACCGAGTATTCATTGCCTATAACCAAAATACAAGGTTTAGGTGAAAGCACATAATAGTTACTCTAGAGGCACGACATTGGATTTCCAAGAAAGGGAGAGATTCCTTAGAATCATATATATTCCTATTCATAAGTGTGGCGCGCTTCACAATTATGAGTACGAATCTACATAGACGTGGTTGAGAGAGACATCCTTATCAAGGATAATTAACCTCATGCTCTGATACAAGGTTTGTCACATTCGAGTTTACCCCCTAGACATAATCGGTGTGGTCGTCCTCTTTGAGGACTAAGACTAGACACTTAGTTTTCATCATTGGATTAACAAGTCAAAATTACGGAAGAATTTAAAACTTTTACTATTTCTATATTGAGGTTTACATAGACCTCTACATAAACATAATAATATTAATATGGAGTAACATAGACCCTTCGTATAAGAAGATTACTTGGTCTTCGACTTTTATTTCACATACATATATCAGATAGAATAGAGTCATTAAATTCGTCTCATCTCATAACCATTTACAATGACAATAGCAATTTGGGCATAGCCCTACATCAATATAAGAAAGCAAATATATAGGTTTATCCAACTTGTTCTCAAATGAAAGATAGAGTAAACATAAATGTCTTAAAATCTAAGCAAATCCGTAATTAGAATATTGGCATCGCCCTTGGCCAAATGAGGACCTACCACTTGGATGATAAGAGTACCCAAGCCTCCTTTCAGATCGCCTCGAACCAAACCTCAACGACCGGAACCTAAAACATTCTAAAAAGGGACATTTAGTTAAATCATGCCATTTTACCTCTTTAAGGACTTATGCACAATTAACAAACTATACCAAACATTTAGACATGTTCAACAAATCAAATAAGCTATATGCATATCAACATACTACAACCCATAATCCTATATAACTCCATCACCAAGTAATAACATCACAAGCATTAATAAGAGTTCATCATTTAAATAGCAAAGTAATACAACTAATCATAAATCCTCATCAAGTCAACAAGTGCAATGACCAAGAAAAGCCCAATAACCTTACTCAATCAAGTAACCCAATAAGAACTATAAATAGTAACTCACTTCACATAACATAGCCTTCAAATACACATAAGTTCATACTTTAGCAATAAAGGCCAATTGCATGTTCATAAGCATCATAATCATCACATCACGTCAATTACATTTATCATCATTTACATACATAATATTAACCTCCTAAAGATCCTATCAAGGCAAACTAGTGCAAGGCATAGGTAGAGTCCCATACCCCTACCTAAGCTAAGTCAAACCCCTCAAGTCACTTTAGTTAGTTTATACATCATTACTTCATTTTAGTTTAGGAAACACTTGCCTTAACCGACATAGACCACGTGAGATAATGTGGAATCTGGTTTTGTAAAATCTTACATCGATGGAAGGTGGTCTACCGGCCAAAGTAAATCCAAACATAAACGTAGTTTTCTAGGTGGATCCACTGGCTAGTCTTTCTATGGGGGCAACATAGATCAAGAACTAAGAGATAGGTACTTCACTCTACATATAACTTAGTAATTGGGACCTCATCTCATGGGAATCAAGGAAATGAGTATCCCTCAAAGGGAGGTCAACATCACATATAGAACTATAGGGTAACACTTCCTCTATTGGAAAGCCATCACCTCCCATTGTCAAGTTCAATCGATGCTAAGCTAAGTCCTTTATTGAAATGTCTTTAATCTTTATTTATCAATCATAACTTAGTTTAGGTTAGGGTCTAGCCCCTGCATAATCATCATCATACTAGCTTAATAGGAATTGCATGAGAATAATCCTTTTATCACAATTCTCATAAGTAAGGTTAACACATTACCTATTCTTTCATAATAAGGCACATTAGTAATCACCATCATCCTTATTAAATTACCTTTTCATCAATCTCATACCCATACACAAGATATTTCAATTCAACATCATACCACCTTATCAATTTTAAAACAAGCATACTCCAACACAATCATCATGACTTAATCACAATCAACCATGATTGAAACAAAGTATAGGAACCAAAAGACTTACCAAGTCCCCTTCACAATTCATCATCATCAAGGTTTTACCATCAACCCTTAGTTCTACTGAATTAGGTCATCAAATCACCATAATTCAATAACCAATATAATCACAAGCCTAGAAGAATCACTACCTCATAATTCAATAATAGATCAAAGCTTAGGATTAAGTCAATTCAACATACCCTAGATCATTTCTCAAGAACTAGTATGAATGACTACACATCATCCTAATTCATTCATAATTTGCATAACAACATCATCTAGTGGTAATTCAACCCTTAACCAGGTCAATTGAATGATCAATCTAAAATATAAGTCAAGATCACAACCTATGGTTAGGGACTTAGGATCATGTTCTCAATTTAGGCAAGACCATCAACAATTACCACAATCAAGTTAAAATACATGTTAATCTATTTAGTAACCTAAAAAATACATCAACAACTCAATTAATAACTTTAAATTCGTAATTGGATGAAACCCATTTGAAAACTCTAGATTTGAAAACACTTTGAATGAACCCTTTGAGGAAAGAGGTCTCAATGGTGAAGAGATCCCATACCTCAACGTTTTGGTGAGAATTTGGAGATGAAATCACCCTTTTCCAGCCCCAATACGCTTCCTTGACTTAGCCTTCAATGGAGTCTTCCAATAGAGAGAGAAAGAAGAGAGAAGATAGAGGAATTGTTTTAAGAGTTCTAATTAGTTTAATGGGGTTGGGGACTTTATATGGGAGGTTAACTAACTTAATTAGACCCCCTTAATTCCCTAATTAACCACCTAACCCCTTAACTACTTAAATGAACTTAATTAAAAACGTGTAGGAAAAATCATGACCCTCACAGATGAAACCCCGTCGACGGGCCATCTGTGAGTCGACGGACTGACTCCCTTTCGTCCTACACAACCGTAGGTAAGTTCAGAGACTTGTGCAGTCGAGGGCTTCCTCAAATTGGCTAAGTGTGGGACGACGGTGGCATCGACACCCTGTCAGTCCACACACAGACCGTAGCTTGTCCCGTCGATGCACACTTCCCAGGCAGTGTTGCCTCAACCTGCTGGGGTCCTCCCCAAGGGCCCTTGGTTGGTTCTTGGGGAGTCGTACGCGGACGTTTCAACCATGAAACATCACTAACACGTGTTACACACATTTTCACAAAATTTCATTAATTTCCAACTCTTAAAAACTAGTCAAATAGGCTAAGGCACACTAGTACCTCTTTGAACCAACTTCCGAACGTCATGGACGTTTTGGTTTCTAAACTTCCTAAATGACCTTTATTCATTACACTTACCTTAAAAATAGTGTCTAGAATTCATGACACCTATGTTACGCTTGACGACACGTCTTGGATTTCCGAAGTGTTACATTATCTCCCCTTAAGAACATTCGTCCCCTAATGACACTAATACTCTTCTGAAGGAAGGAATAGACTCAAGAATAGCAGCCCAACCAACATCAATGCAATACAACATAATACATATAATTTCAATCAAGGAAATTCAAAACTTCAATTACCAAATATGATACTCAAACATTACTTCATAAGGCATTTCTTTCTCACAACAACAATATGAGCTCAACATATAACAACCCGAAATTAACTATGCGAAGTAATGCTTAAACGTACCTAGAATGCATAGATTAGACCGGGTTCACACGTCTTGTTGCGCGTAGAACCAGACCTCAGAACCTTTGCACTAGCCAAGCCGACCAACTTGGTGAGTTATTTGAGCTAGGAAAGGTGAGAACCAACCATGTAGGGCAACCGAATATGAAGATTTACCCGGATGAGTCTTAACCGGACTTAAAAAGGGGTAATCTTAATTTAGAGGGTCTAGGGGTAAAATGGTCTTTTCCAAGCGTAGTATCTTAATTACCCCAAATAATTAATTAATTAATTAATTAATATGCTTAAGGGGCAATTTTGGTAGAGGTGGCCGAATTTGACCCTTTAAGCTAAATCTAGCCCCACCCGGGTTCGAGCCTTGGTGGAATCAATGATTAAATTGATTTAATTAGTATTTAGTGAATTAGTTAAATTAATTAATATCTAATTTTTTGATTTAAGTAAAGAAAAATCAGATTTTTTTAAGACTAAAATCTTAAAAAAATTAATGAGGAGTCCTAGTTTGACTAAGTCTCCACCTAACTCTTCTAATCCTAATCCTCTCATTCTCACGTCTCACTCTAATTCTCACGTTTTTTTATCAGTAAAATAACTGAAAATAATAGTTCTTCACTCTTGAAGAACTTACACACAAAAACTCAAACGAAAATCTAAGCTATAAACGAAAATCAACAACATTCTTCTCGTCGGATTGTGTTTGGGATTTTGGTGGTGAGGCAGTGGTGTCGTGGGAATTGACAGCATTGAAACAAGTGTTGAATGACATTAAGGTATGGGTTTCTCTCCTAGACTCCTTTCTCCAAGAGAATTTTCTTTCCCATGAATTCAACGAATCTTGAAACTAGGGTTGTTCCCATTCTTGTCGAACTGCTTGTCCCTAGTATCCCTTTGATCTCAATGTGAAATAGGTTAGAGATCAGGTTGTTGGTATGTTTGCTGGTAGTTTAAGTATGAAGTGTGATTTTCGTGATAATGTGTTCATGATTATGTGTTTGGAATTGTAAGCATGTTAAGTTATGTCAACCGAAAGTATGTGAAAAATGATATGTTTTTATCGTTGAATTTTATGTGCGAATGTTTGTGTAAATCATGAGGTGTAAAAGTGGTGTAATGTTGCAGGATGTAATGGTAATTCTTGGCTGAATATAATCATAAAAAGATTACACTTAAAGATGCACCAAATGATCCACTAAATGCCTTAAGAATTAACGTATGAATGATGATAAAAAGAAGCTGAAAATAGTGAACAAATTTCCAGCATTTGGTAGGTTGGGTTCGGCCAAACAAAGTGGTACAAAATGCAATGAAAAATGAATGTAAAATAAGTGAAATCACTAAGGATTGAACCCAAGATATCATTACATGAAAGCTACAGAAAAAATCAACAAAAGATTAAGACAAAAATGGATTGGAAGAGACTAAATTTCCAGCCTGCTGGAAATTGTAGTCTCGGCCAACTTTTTAAAAAAATGAACTTCGTTTCAAATTTTTTAAAAATGTGACGTCATTGGGGATTGAACCCATGACCTAACTAAATGAAAATTTCATAAAAATTTCGTGAGAAATTTGCAAGGAAAAAATAGATGTGGTGAGTGGAGATTGAACCCACAATATCTTGAATGGATGAGAGAGTTAGGAGAAAAATAAAGGAGAAAATATATGTGGAGAGTGGGGATTTAACCCACAACCTCTTGGATAGGTGAGAAAGTTAAGAGATAAATTAAAAGAAAAATAATGAGCTTGTGGGGGATTGAACCCACAACCTCCTTGACTTAAACGAAAAAGGAGAGGAGAAAAAGAAAGGAAATATTATGGGGTTGATGGGGATCAAACTAGGGTCCCCCAAATCTGAAAATTGCAATTATCAAGTTTAAAATAAGATTAAGTGTTATCCAAGGGATTCGAAATCGGGTTCCCTTGCCCAATTCCGTATTGACACATAAGTCATACGTAAGTAAATATTTAATGAATGCTACCTCTAAAGATCGAAATCAATATCTTGGCATATCTACAAGATGCATAAGTCTTGTACCGCATAATCTTGGGTAAACATGAATCACTTAGACAAACTGTGAATGAAGCCTCATTGCTTATATTTGTGGAATCATAAGTCTAGCATACGTCTAAAAGTAGGTGAGCCTAAGATGTATGTGATAAAATAATGTAACCCTAGAAGGGTTAAGCAAGAATGTGAAACACACTAAATAGCCAAGTGCATTGGCATATGATGAAATGAACATTCACGTGAAGGGGTGCGTAATTATGAAAAGCAAATGTGTTAAAGTTATTGAATGAGGTGAAAATATGATAAGAGGCTAATGTGAAAGATGAGAGCAATCTCAAATGAGCCTAAGTAAAT
This sequence comes from Solanum lycopersicoides, assembly GCA_022817965.1. NCBI lineage: Eukaryota > Viridiplantae > Streptophyta > Magnoliopsida > Solanales > Solanaceae > Solanum > Solanum lycopersicoides. The sequence goes on from JAJJBR010002788.1 coordinate 12,635, forward strand.
GATACCAAAACGTACTCACCTATGAGAGTGTAAGGCAAATGAAGAGACTAGTCTCTATGAACGCTCTAATGAAAGTATTGAAGTTAATGCATACTTAATACTAATGATGACATGAGAAATCATCTAATGAGCTATGATGTCCTCATGCTAGAAGCCAGCTTCCATGATGTATGAGTTGAATGTAGTGGAACTTTATACTGAGCACCGATAGGTTAGCTATGAGCGGTGATGCCTTTCTTCGGTAACGACAGAGGTTCACGTAACTCTCATGAGCTGAGACTGTCCGGCATGCCGGGTATGTGTCTCCTTATGTCTCCTAGTCTTTGAACCTATACTGCCAATATAGGGATCTAGCAGGGTTCGATTCCCTATATACGCTAGCATGTTTTGGTTCACTTTGGCCGGTGATTCCACCTCTTTTAGGTGAGGGGATTACACACTGAATTTCATGATGCTCACATGATCTATTTTGGTTAAGGTTAAAGTTCCCAAAGAAAGAATGAGGCCAGCCTCAACGAATGCACATAATGAAATGAACGATACCAAAGGTGTTAAGATAGGATAATCAAGAGGTGAGCTAGACTCAAGTAATGACACTAGGTTATTCTTTGTCATTGCACAGCAAACCCGATGAGAGTCTTAAACTACATCCTAGGTATGACTAGTGATTGCACTAGTATATGAATGAATGAAAATGAAGTACGTATGAATGAATGAAGCAGACTCTGTGTTTGCTAAAGAAGGATCCCTAGTTAAGGTCCCATATGTTGAGCCCTCATTTTGGGAAGTCCTAATGTCATGTCCATGATTCCAAGGTCTCATGGAATATGAAAGAATGATGTGAACTACGTGATATGATATGTGCAATACGTTATGTGCTTCTTGCAAAATGATAAGTATGATGATGCATGTTACTCTGATGGCATGACTTTTCTAATCCAAATTTGGCAAGTCCACTGACTTTCCTAATCCAAATTTGGCAAGTCACTGACTTTCCTAATCCAAATTTGGCAAGTCCACTGACTTGAGTTTCCATAAATAATGTTGTTAGGAAAGAGCTATTCTTACTCATGCATGTACTTGGTGTGTGCCTGCATATACCCATACTTAGTACAAGTGTGTACTAATCCCATACAATATCTACTTTTAGGTGCAGGCACAGGTGGACGTTAGATCTTACAGTACGGCGTTGCAGCTATCCGGACGTGGAGCTTTCATCTGGATTTGGTAAGCCCTCATGCTTTTGACGATGTCTACTATTATTATCTAGCTTAGATGTAGGTTTTAGCTAGTGGGGCATGTCCCACTAGTGTTTCATTTCCCATTTCATTTCAGACTTTGTATTGGTGCCGTTTTGGCAAGGATACGTTTAATGCAATTATGAACTGCTTCTTTCATTTGATGACCTTAAGATTAGATGGTTGATTGTGAACGCTTATAAGTTTAAGTAGAATGTCTTATATGAATGTTAAGTAACAAAAAGTTCAAATTTTCCGCTAAACTTAACCTAGATGAAGTAACGATGACGTATGTAGGCTTGTCTGCGACCTCTGAGAGGTCAACGACGCCGGTCTCGTCTGGGGTCTAGACTTCGGTCGTGACACAACATGACATACATAAGTCAATTAGAATCAAGTTCAACTTATCAACATGATATACATTATTTCATAAATACTCACCATGTCACAATGCACAACATAACTCAAAAAAAGACAAAAGCAAAAATTTCAAGCACAAGGCACAAATCAATGTAACTTCACTGTGAAGTTTTAAAAAATACATATTTTGCAAAACTTCACCCAAAAATCAAGAAACTTCAATTTCTAGTCATATTTATATTATTAAAAAGAATTACTAACCTTAATGATAAAAAAGATTAGGGTAACGGGATTTCATGTCGGCTTCGGCCTCCCATGTTGCACCCTCAACTAGGTGATTTTTCCATAACACTTTTACGGACACCACCTCTCTGTTCCTCAACATTTTTACTTGACTATCAAGGATTTTAACCGGAACCTCCTCATAAGAGAGGTTATCCTTGACACCAAGACCCTCAATAGAAAGAATGGACTCGGGGATCACCGACACACTTTTTAAGCATAGAGACATGGAAAACCGGATGAATCGAAGTCAATTCACTAGGCAACCTCAACTCATAGGCAACCTCAACTCATAGGCAACCTTACCAACCCTTTGCAAGATTTCATAGGGACCCACATAACGAGGATTCAACTTCCCTTTCTTGCCAAATCTAACAACTCCCTTCGTAGGTGAAATTTTCAAATACACCTTATCACCTTCTTCAAACTCAAGATCCCTCCTCCTATGATCGGCATAGGACATTTGCCGACTATAGCCCGTTTGCAAGCGATTTCTTATAATATAAACTTTTTCAAAAGTCTTATAAATCAAATTGGGACAAAGAATTGAAGACTCGCCGACTTCAAACCACCCAATAGGATACCTACACCTCCTACAATACAAGGCTTCATAGGGAGCTATGGAAATGGATGAATGGGAACTATTATTATAAGCAAACTCTACCACATGCAAGTGCTTATCGCAACTCCCTTTGAAATCGATGACACAAGCTCTAAGCATATCTTCAAGGGTTTGAATAGTACGTTCCTCTTGACCATTCCTTTGGGGATGAAAAGCGGTACTCAACTTCACCTTATTACCCAACACTTCTTGAAATGACCTCCAAAACCTAGATGTGAATTGTGCACCCCTATCCGATATGATGGATACGAATACCATGGCGACACACAATCTCATCTATGAAAATCTTTAGCATAATCTTTCGAATAAGTTGACTTGACGGGAATTAAGTGACATATTGGTCAACCTATCAACCACCACCACATATGGAGTCATATTGCTTTTTAGTCTTAGGCAAACGTACACAAAATCCATATTGATGTCATCCCACTTTCAAGTATGAATTTGGATTTCTTGTAGTAAGCCACCCGGTTTTAGATGCTCGGCTTTTAGTTGTTTGCAATTTGGACACTTGGCAATTACCTCTTCTATGTCCCTTTTCAAACCTTCCCACCAATACACCTCCTAAGGTCATGATACATTTTGTTGACCCCGGATGAATGGAATAGTGAGATCCATGAGCTTCCTCAAGGATACGGTTCCTCAANATCCCACAACCTCATGGTCACTCGAAATAGACAGAGAGAAATAAATAAAAAATAAAAGGGGCTGTGGGGGTTCGATCCCACAACCCCTCGGCCAAGGAAGAGAAAATTCAAAGGAGAAAAATAAAAAAAAGGAAAGTTGATGTTGGGGCTCGATGTAGGGTCCAAATGTCATGTGGACTGAAATTAGATGAAAAGAAAAATGTAAAGTGTTGTCCAAGGGATTCGAAACCGGGTTCCGTTTCCCAAATTCCGTATTGATACATAAGTCATACGTGAAATAAATATTCAAGAATAATGATGCCTACTTAGATTGAAATCGAGATCTTGGCATACATACAAGATGCATAAGTCTTGTACCACATAATCTTAGGAAGATATGAATCACTTAAACGAACTATGAATGAAGCCTCATGGCTTGTATGTATAGACCCATAAGTCTAACATACGTTTAAAAATAAGTGAACCTATGATGTATGTAATGAAATGATGTAACCCTAGAAGGGTTAAGTGAGACTGTGAAACACACTAAATGGCCAAGTGCATTGGCATACGATGAAATGAATATTATGTAATGAAATGATGAAACCCTAGAATGGTTAAGTAAGAATGTGAAACACACAAATGGCCAAGTGCATTGGCATATGATGAAATGAACATTCACGTAAAAAGGGGTGAGTAATTATGAAGAACAAATGTGCTTATGTTAATGAATGTGGTGACAACATGATATGAGGCTAATGTAAAAGAGGAGAACAATCTCAATTGAGCCTAAGTAAATGTTACCGAAACGTACTCACCGATGAGAGTGTAAAGTTAATGAAGAGACCAGTCTCTATGAACACTCTAATGAAAGTATTGAGATTAACACACTTAATACTAATGATGAGATGAGAAATCATCTATTGAGCTATGATGTCCTCATACTAGAAGCCAGCTTCCATGTCGTATCAGTTGAATGTAATGGAACTTTATACTGAGCACCGATAGACTAGCTATGAGCGGTGATGCCTTCTTTCGGGAAGGACAGAGGTTCACATAACTCTCATGAGATGAGACTGTCCGGCATGCCGGGTATGGGTCTTCTTATATCTCCTAGTGTTGAACCTATACTGCCAATATAGGGATCTGGCGGGGTTCAATTCCCATGTACGCTAGCATGTTTTGGGTCACTTTGGCCGGTGATTCCACCTCTTTTCGGTGTGGGGGAGACACCGGATTTCATGATGCTCACATGATCTATGTCGGTTAAAGTTAAAGTTCCCAATGAATGAATGAGGCCAGCCTCAAATGCAGCATATAATGAAATGAACGATACCAAAGGTGTTAGGATTGGATAATCAAGAGGTTAGCTAGACTCAAGTAATGACACTAGGTTATTCTTGATCATTGCACAGCAAACCCGATGAGAGTCTTAAACTACATCCTAGGTATAGCTGGGGTTTACACTAGCTTATGAATGAATGAAATGAAGTACGTATGAATAAATGAAGCAGACTCTGTGTTTGTTAAAGAAGGCTCCCTAGGTGAGGTCCCATATGTTGAGTCCTCATTTTGGGAAGTCTTAATGTTAAGTCCATGATTCCAAGGTCTCATGGCATATGAATGAATGATATGAAAGATGTTATGTGCTATATGCAATATGATATGTGCTATGTGTAAAATGTTATGTGTTGTGTGCAATATGATAAGTATGATGATGCATGTTACTCTCATGGCATGACTTTCCTAATCCAAATTTGGAAAGCTCACTAACTTTCCTAATCCCAATTTGGCAAATCCACTGACTTGACTTTCCATAATCATGTTGTTAAAAAAGAGCTATTCTTACTCGCATGTCCTTGGTGTGTGCTTGCATATACCCATACTTAGTACAAGTGTGTACTAATCCCATACAACTCTATATTTTAGGTGCGGGCACAGATGGACGCTAGAGCTTACAGGTTGACGTTGCAGCTATCCGGACGTGGAGCTTTCATCCGGACTTGGTAGGCCCTCATGATTTTGAGGATGTCTACTGTTACTATCTAGCTTAGATGTAGACTTTAGCTAGTGGAGTATGTTCCACTAGTGTTTCTTTCCGTTTTTATTTCAGACATTGTATGGAGCCATTTAGGCAATTATACATTTTATGCAGTATTAAACTATTTCTTTCAGTTGATAATCTTAATGTTAGATGGTTGATTGTGAACATTATGAATGTAAGTAGAATGACCTTTATGCATGATAAGAAACAAAAAGTTTCAAATTTTCTGCTGAAATTAACCTAGATGAAGTAAGAATGACCTAAGTAGGCTTGTCTGCGACCTCTGAGAGGTCAACGACGCCGGTCTCATCTGGGGTCTACACTCCGGTCATGACACACACTTCCCATAGTCAAACGGCTTAGAGCATCCGCTACCACATTCGCCTTGCCGGGGTGATAAAGAACGCTCATATCATAGTTTTTCAACAACTCTAGCCATCTTCCTTGTCGGAGATTCAACTCCTTTTGGGTAAACACATATTGGAGACTTTTATGATCGGTCAATACATAAACATGGACACCATACAAATAATGCCTCCTAATTTTTAAAGCAAACACCACGGCCGCTAACTCAAGATCATGAGTGGGATAGTTCCTCTCATGCACCTTAAGTTGCCTACAAGAATATGCAATCACCTTACCATGTTGCATAAGCACACACCCCAAACCCACACGGGATGCATCACAATACACAACGAAACCTTTTGTACCCTCCGGTAAAGTCAACAATGGAGCGGAAGTAAGCCTATTTTCAAGATTAGGAAGCTCTTCTCACATGCTTCCGACCACTCAAACCTTTTACTCTTTTGGGTCAAAGTAGTCAAGGGATATGCAATGGACACAAAACTATCCACAAACCTCCGATAATAACCCGCTAGACCCAATAAACTCCTATGTCGGTTGGTGTCAATTGTCTAGGTCAATTTCTTACCGCCTCCGTTTTCCTTGGATCAACCTTAACTCCCTCGCTAGAGATGATATGACCAAGAAATGCCACCGACCTCAACCAAAACTCACATTTGCTATACTTGGAAAACAATTGATGTTCTTTAAGGGTTTGCAATACCACCCTAAAATGACACATGTGATCACTCTCATTTTTCGAATATACCAAGATATCGTCAATGAACACAATGAAAAATTAATCTAGGTAACTTCGAAACAACCTATTAATTAGGTCCATAAACGCCGTCGGAGCATTAGTGAGACTAAAGGACATAAATAAGAACTCATATTGGCCATACTAGTCTGTAATGTCGTCTTTGGTACATCCTCACCTCTCACCCTAAGTTGGTGATACCCCGATCTCAAGTCAATTTTAGAAAAGTAGCTTTCCTCTTGGAGTTGATCAAACAAGTCGTCAATCCGAGGGAGAGGATACTTGTTATTAGTTGTGACTTTGTTGAGTTGGCGATAATTAATACACATTCTCAAGGACCCATCTTTCTTCTACACAAACAAGACTGGAGCACCACATGGAGAAATACTAGGCCTTATGAAGCCCTTGTCTAGTAAATCTTTAAGTTGTGCCTTCAACTCCTTCAATTCCACCAGAGCCATCCGATAAGGAGGAATCAAAATGGGTTTTTTTCCCGGTAGAAAATCGATACAAAAATCAATTTCCCGTTCAGGAGGAATACCGGGAAGGTCATTAGGGAAGACCTCAGAAAATTCACTCACTACGAGGACCTACTCAATGGGAGGAATTTCGGAGTCAAGATCTTGGACTCTCACTATATGATATATGCAGCCCTTAGAGATCATTTTGCAAGCTTTTAGACAAGAAATGATACGACCTCTAGGAATAGAAATTCCCCCCTTCCACTCAACAACGGGTTCATTTGGGAAATTAAACCTCACCACCCTCATTCTACAATTAATAGTGGCAAAACAAGAATGCAACCAATCCAAACCAAAAATAATATAAAAATCAAGCATATCTAGTTTTACTAGATCAACATTGGAAACTCTATTGGGCAACATGATAGGAAAATTTCTATATACCCTCTTGCAACAACCGAGTCACCTACCGGCGTAGACACTAAGAAAGGCTCATGCAAGATATCGGGTAAAGTATCAAACTTTTTAGCTACAAGAGGTGAAACAAAAGACAAAGTAGAACCCGGATCAAGTAAAGCATAAACATAAATAGAAAAGACTTTTAACATACTGGTAACCACATTGGGAGAGGTATCTTGCTCACCCCTAGTACGAAGAGCATAGAAGTGGTTCTTCTTTGGAGCATCACTAGAAACACTTGCTTGACCACTCTTCTCTTGCCCCTACATGTTAGGAAAATCTCTAACCTTGTGGCCACTATTGCCACAACCAAAACAATTTCCCGTTCCGACCAAACATTCACCGAAATGACCCTTTCCACACTTGGCACATGTAGGCTTCTCATTAGGTGAGTCCCCATTCTTTCCCTTTTGAGATCTAGGTTTAGCCACCTTGACATCACGAGCCTTAGGGAACTTGTATGAAACTTGATTAGAGAACCTCTTTTTGAACCTACGCTTGTCTTGAATTTCAGTCCTACTCTTGGAAGAACCACCTTCAAGGGACTTTTCCCTCTTATCATCTCTACTCTTCCTCCTAGCCCTTGCCTCCTCAAATTTTCTAGCATGCACCATAAGACGGGAAATGTTCATGTTGTCATGTAGCATAACAAAATGACACTCTTCTTGCAAATCATACGACACCCCCATCACAAAGCGGCTCATTTCATCTCTAGGATCGAAAACCAAAGAAGGAGCATATTTTGACAATTGAGTAAATTTCATGGAATACTCAAGAACACTCATGCCTCCTTGACGAACGTTGATGAACTCCACCACATTAGCTTCCCTCATCTCCCTAGGAAAGAACCGGTAAAAAAATGCCTTCTTGAAAATCTCCCAAGTCACCGGTCCACCCCGAAGAGGCCTATTGCCCTCCATTGAACATACCAAGTTTGAGCCACATCTTTTAGTTGATATGTGGCTAACTCAGCCTTCTCAATAGTGCTTAAACCCATGACAAATATTACCTTATAAACTTCATATATGAACTCTTGGGGGTCCTCATCCACCCTACACCCATAGAAAGTAGGAGGGTTCATCCAAGTGAAGTCCCTTAGACGAGATGCCGTGGTAGAGACTTGTTGATTGGCTCGGTGTACTACCTCTCGATTTGAGTGGGACATCATAGCTTGGTCTTGAATAGTAGCATCTTGAGCTTGAGTAGTAATGGCTTAGGCCATTTGAAGAAAGGCAACCCTTATCTCACCATCCGTCAAAGGTGGAGGACTGGCCGAAACTTGCTCAACATTATGTTCCTCTTCATGTGGAGGATCTTGATCAACACGGGGAGGAGCTCCACCATAAGAAACCTTATCCTCAAGCATTCGATCCGAATTCCTCTGAGTATTCATTGCTTATAACCAAAATACAAGGTTTAGTTGAAAGCACATAATAGTTACTCTAGAGGCACGACATTGGATTTCCAAGAAAGGGAGAGATTCCTAAGCATCATATATATTCCTATTCATAAGTGTGGCGCCCTTCACAATTATGAGTACGAATCTACATAGATGTGGTTGAGAGAGACATCCTTATCAAGGATAATTAACCTCATGCTCTGATACAAGGTTTGTCACATCCGGGTTTACCCCCTAGACGTAACCGGCGTGGTCGTCCTCTTTGAGGACTAAGACTATCCCCTTAGTTTTCATCATTGCATTTACAAGTAAAAAATAAGGAAGAATTTAAAAATCTTACTATTTCTACATTGAGGTTTACATAGACCTCTACATACACATAATAATATTAATATCGAGTATACATAGACCCTTTGTATAAGAACATTACTTAGTCTTCTACTTTTATTTCACATACATATATAAGATAGAATAGATTCATAAAATTTGTCTCATCTCATAACCATCTACAATGACAATAGAAATTTGGGCATAGCCCTACATCAATATAAGAAAGCCAATATAGTCTTATACAACTTTTTCTCAAATGAAAGATAGAGTAAACATAAGTGTCTTAAAATCTAAGCAAATCCGTAACTAGAATATTGGCATCGCCCTCGGCCAAATGAGGACCTACCACTTGGATGATAAGAGTATCCAAGCCTCCTTTTAGATCACCTCGAACCAAACCTCAACGACCGGAACCTCAAATGTTTGGTAAAAAAAGGAGAAAATGGGGTTAGTACGCCACATGTACTAAGTATGTGACCATATGCATATATAACAACAAAACATGCTAAAAAGGGACATTTAGTTAAATCATGCCATTTTACCTCTTTAAGGACTTATGCACAATCAACAAACTATACCAGTCATTTAGACATGTTCAACAAATCAAATAAGCTATATGCATATCAACATACTTGAACCCATAATCTCATATAACTCCATCACCAAGTAATAACACCACAAACATGAATAAGAGTTCATTATTTAAACATCAAAGTAATACAACTAATCATAAATCCTCATCAAGTCAACAAGTGCAATGACCAAGCAAAGCCCCATAACCTTACTCAATCAAGTAACCCAATAAGAACCATAAATAGTAACTTACTTCACATAACATAGCCTTCAAATACACATAAGTTCATACTTAAGCAATAAAGACCAAGTGCATGTTCATAATCATCATAATCATCATATAAGGTCAATTACATTTATCATCATTTACATACATAATATTAACCTCCTAAAGCTCCTATCAAGGCAAACTAGTGCAAGGCATAGGTAGAGTCCCATACCCCTACCTAAGCTAAGTCAAACCCCTCAAGTCACTTTAGTTAGTTTATATATCATTACTTCATTTTAGTTTAGGGAACACTTGCCTTAATCGACATAGACCACATGAGATAATGTGGAATCCGGTGTTGTAAAGGCTTACACCGATGGAAGGTGGTCTACCGGCCAAAGTAAAGCCAAACATAAACGTAGCTTTCTAGGTGGATCCACTGGCTAGTCTTCCTATGGGGGAAAAATAGTTCAAGAACTAAGAGATAGGTACTTTACTCTACATACAACTTGGTAATTGGGGCCTCATCTCATGGGAATCAATGAAATGAGTATCCCTCATAGGTGAGTCACCATCACATATAGAACTATAGGGTAACACTTTCTCTATTGGAAAGCCATCACCTCCCATTGTCAAGTTCACTCGGTGCTAAGCTAAGTACCTTATTTAAATGTCTTTAATCTATATTTATCAATCATAACTTAGTTTAGGTCATAGGGTCTAGCCCTTGTATAATCATCATCATAATAGCTCAATATGAATTGCATGAGTATAATCCTTTAATCACAATTCTCATAAGTAAGGTTAACACATTACATATTCTTTCACAATAAGAGACATTGGTAATCACCATCAGCGTTATAACTTTACCTCTTAATCAACCTCACAACCATAAACAATACATTTAAATTCAACATCATACCACCCTATCAATCCTAAACAAGGCATACTCCAACACAATCATCATGACTTAATCACTATCAACCATAATTAAAACAATGTATAGGAATCACAAGACTTCCCAAGTATCCTTCACAGTTCATAATCATCATGGTTTAGCCATCAACCCTTAGTTCAACTCAAATAGGTCATCAAATCACCATAATTCAATAACCAATATAATCACAAGCCTAGAAGAATCACTATATCATAATTCAATAAATGATCAAAGCTTAGGATTAAGTCAATTCAACATACCCAAAATCACTTCTCAATAACTAGTATGAAAGACTATAGATCATCCTAATTCATTCATAATTATCATAAAAACATCATATAGTTGTAATTCAACCCTTAACCAAGTCAATTGAATGATCAATCTACAATATAAGTCAAGATCACAACCTAGGGTTAGGGACTTAGGATCATGTTCTTCAATTTAGGCAAGACCATCAACAATTACCACAATCAAGTTAAAATACATGTTAATATATTCAATATAACCTAAACAAAACATCAACAACTCAATTCATAACTTCAAATTCGTAATTGGATGAAACCCATTTGAAAACTCTATATTGGAAAACACTTTGAATGAACCCTTTGAGGAAAGAGGTCTCAAAGGTTAAGAGATACCATACCTAAACGTTTTGGTGAGAATTTGGAGATGAAATAACCCTTTTCCACACCTCAATACCCTTCCTTGACTTAGCCTTCAATGTAGTCTTCCAATAGAGAGAGAAAGAAGAGAGAAGATAGAGGAATTATTCTAAGAGTTCTAATTAGTTTAATAAGGTTGGGGACTTTATATGGGAGGTTAACTAAATTAATTAGACCCCATTAATACCCTAATTAACCACCTAACCTCTTAACAAATTAAATGAACTTAATTAAAAACGTGCAGGAAAAATCAAGACCATCACAAACGGAACCCAGTCGACAGGCCCTCTGTGAGTCGACGGATTGACCCCCCTCCGTCCTGCACATCCATAGGTAAGTTCAGAGACTTGTGCATGCGAGGGATTCGTCAAATTGTCTAAGTGTGGGACGACGGTGGAATCGATGCCTTGTCAGTCCACACACGGACAATAGCTTGTCCTGTCGATGCACACTGCGCAGGCAGTGTTGCCTCAACCTGCAGGGGTCCTCCTCAAGGGCCCTCGGTTAGTCCTTGGGGAGTCGTACCCGGAAGTTTCAACCATGAAACATCACTAGCACGTGTTACACACAATTTCACCAAATTTCATTAATTTTTGACTCTTAAAAACTAGTCAAATAGGCTAACGCACACTAGTACCTCTTTGAACCAACTTTCGAACGTCATGGACGTTCTTGGACGTTTTGGTTTCTAAACTTCCTAAATGACCTATATTCATTAAACTAACCTTAAAAACAGTGTCTATACTTCATGACACCTATGTTAGGCTTTATTACACATTTTGGATTTCCGAAGTGTTACAATACCTATGAAATGTATGTATAAGATGTCTTGACTTAGGATGCTAAAGCCTCTTAGTATTGTATGTATGAATGATATGTGGCCTTTAAAATAGTGAGAAGTTCAACTTATGTGGAACCTTTGAGAAAGAAAGTTATGAACCTTTAAGTCAAAAGTCGTAATGGTATCCTTCTTGTATGAATGGTGGACTTTAGGTTGGTTGGCTGGAAAGACATGAAATCATCCTTAGGAAAGTCATTAAGCTATACTCTTTGCCATTTAAAGGCATCCCTTGGGTAACTCTTTGGTAGGGTGAATGTGATTGGGTTATGAACAAGTTATAGAACCCCTTCATGTAATCCTTTATGTGAAATTACTCTATGAGAACAAAGGCTAGCACCAAGTTACTATGGTATGGGAAGTATCTCTATTTGTAAGATGAGAATAGAGGACAAAGAAACCTGTCATATTCCTTAACCATGTGTCTACATGGGATGTGTCCAAGTTCTATATTTGGCAAGTAGAACACCCTCAATCGGAATAGGTTACAACACCGGATTCCATGCTTTGCTACCATGATCTATGTGAGTTATTGCTTATTATCATCATATAGGATACCCTCTAGTGTTGGATAATTTCTATGATGTTTAGTTTGAGCTATGGTATGCTATCTAGACATTGCAGAATAGGCTTTGAAGACATTAGTGAGTGAGTTCCTAGGTCTTCTCCAAGAACATTACTTGAATGTCCTTTATGTGATGAATGTCTCTAAAATGAACTAATAAAGTAATGACTTATGTTAAAAAGCATGTAAATGAATGAGTACCTAGTCTAGAGTAAGTCTAAGAATTTCCTAATTAAAGTGTTGAGGGAGCTTAAAGGATGATCTCTTCATGTCTTACTTAGGGAAATCTTGATAATGAATCTAGTTTGGGAAGTTGGTTGATACCTTAGACATGATCCAATCTTAGGAAGTCTTAAGGATTGTTTAGGTAATCTTGAAAAGGGTGTATGGGCGTTCACTTCTAGAATTTCTGATGTAAGTCTTTTGATAACCTTGGTGAGGTGAATGTCATATCATGTATGTTATGTATTTTTGTGTATTGTAAGTGTATTTATCTCATTATAGGTAGTCTTGAGGAACATTTAGTTGTGCTTAGAGAGAGTGTATGTGCGGTCTCTCTTTGTCTTACTTAAGTGAGTCTTGGGATAACCTTAAGTGAGAAGAGTGCAAGCTAGAAAGGGGTCATTGTGAAGTTGAGGAACTTCACTGTAACAGTGAATTAATTCACTGAAACGGTGACCTAGTTCACTGTAATGCCATTAAAAAGTGATAAAATGTCTATGTGTTATCTTATGTATTTCTATGGTGTTAAATGTTGTTCTTATGCTTATACTATGATGTTTAAATCAAAAAGAACGTATTTCCATTAAATGTCCGTTATTATGATTTTTATGCATTAAGCCATACTTAGTACGTGTGTTTATACTAATTTCATATCTTTATCTATCTCTAAAGTGATTCATAGGTGAAAGTGCTATTGGAAGAGATTCTTGAATTATAGGATCGTTCAAGCAAGTTTGAAGTATGACATCATTTGACTCGAGGGCTAGATGTCTTTGAAGTTTCTTTATTAAAGCATTGTAATAGACATATAGTACTATATTGTGATTGTATGGGTTGTTTCCCAAGTATTCGTGAGTCTAAGATTTTATGATATGCGACTTAGAATTTCCTTTGATTTTATATGAATGCTATTTTGAAATACTATTAGAATGTTTCTGAAAAGTTTTAAATCCGCACTACTTTTCATATATGTATATGCGATGAATGATGCGAAAGGTTTTTTACAAGACCTCCGAGAGGTCAAGTATGCCGGTTGCACTCCGAGAGTGCCATATCTTCTAGGGTATGCTCTCGGGATGTGACAAAAAGTTGTCAATCCAAAGGAGAGGATACTTGTTCTTAATGGTGACCTTATTGAGTTGGCGATAATCAATGCAAATCATAAGGGACCCATCATTCTTCTTCACAAATAATACCTGAGCACCCCATGGAGAAATACAAGGTAAAATGAAACCTTTATCTAGTAAATCCTTGAGTTGAGCCTTCAACTCTTTCAATTCGGCCAAAAAAATCCGATAAGGAGGGATTGAAATGGGTTTGTATCTGGTAAAAATTAAATACCAAAATCAGTTTCCCGTTCGGGAGGAATTCTGGGCAAGTCATCTAAAAAGACATCCGGAAATTCCCTTATTACGGGGATCAAGTCAATAGGAGGAGTTTCAGAGTCTTGATCTTTGACTCTTACAATATGGTAAAGACACCCTTTAGATACCATCTTACAAGCCTTATAGAAAGAAATGATACGACCTCTAGGAATAGAATTCCCCCCTTCCACTCTAAGACAGGTTCAATAGGAAAATTAAACTTAACTACCCTTGATCGACAATCGATTGAAGCAAAACAAGCATGCAACCAATCCATTTCCAAAATGACATTAAAATCAACCATATAAAGTTCTATTAAATCCACTTATGTAACTCTATTGGGAAAAGATATAGGACAACTCATAAAGACTCTCCTAGCCAGAAAGGAGTCACCCGCTGGGGTAGCAACCTAAAAAGGTTCAAACAACACATCGGGTAGAACATCAAAATTTCTAGCTACTAAAGGAGTAAACAATGACAAAGTAGCATTGGGATCTAATAAAGCATAAAAATCAATAGAGAATACTTGTAACATACCGATGACCACATCGGGAGACTCCTCTTGCTCACCCCTAGAGTGGAGAGCATAAAAGTGGTTCCTCTTTAGAGCTTCAGAAATAGTACCTCTACCTTGAGCTTGAAACTTCCACTTCTCTTGACTTCAAAAATTAGGACAATCATTAACTTTATAGCCACTCTTACTACAACCAAAGCAATTAGCCATTCCAACTAAGCATTTTCCCACATGATTCTTATTAAACTTGGTACAAGTAGGTCTTTCACTAAGTGATATTCCACTCTTTCCTCTATGGAACTTAGGGTTAGGCACCCTACATCACGAGTCTTGGGAAATTTAGAATTAACTTGATTGGAGAATATCTTCTTGAATCAAGGCTTTTCTTGGATATCCAATCTACCCTTAGAAGAACCACCTTCATAAGACTTGTCCCTCTTAGCATCTTTAACCTTCCTCTTAAGCCTCGTCTCTTCCACTTGATGAGCATGCAACATCAACCGAGAAATATCCATGTTGTCATGGAGCATCTCCTTAACAAAGAGACTCATCTCATCCCTTGGGTTAGACAAGAAGGAAGGTGCATATTTGGATAATTTAGTGAACTTCAAGGAGTAATCTTGAACACTCATACCTACTTTTAAAGGTTGATGAATTCCTCCACTTTGGCCTACATTTTCTCCCTGGGGAAGAACCTATAAAGAAAAGCCCTTCTAAACACCTCCCAATTTATAGGACCCGCTCCCAAATCCCTATTGTCTCTCCATTGGGTATACCAAGTTTGAGCCACATCCTTGAATTGATAGGAAGTTAGCTTGGCATTTTCATTCAAAGTCAATCCCATAGCATAAAGAATCTTGTAGACCTCATCAGTGAATTTTTGGTGTCTTTATTCACAAAAGGTTCTAGTGTTCCTTAACCTATTTTACTAGGTTTTAGGAGACGAAATTTGATGGGATTTTGTAGTAGGGTGTCTAATACGTATTAGAGTTTGTTTATATTTGAAAAGTCCGGGTACGACTCCCAAAGGACCACCCAAAGGGTCCTTGAGAAGGACCCTACCATATCAGCTAAAAGCTGTCAAAAGACGGTAGCATCGACGGTTGGCCACTTACGGGGAGTCGATGGTTACTTATCCATTTTTTCAAAAGGTGCAAATGGGAAGGTCAATGAATCATTCTACGGACGTTTAGCATGGCCATGAATAGTGAGCGTCGACTAACCTACGGACCGTAGGTCTGGGTCTCGTAGGTCAGGTATGCACTTTCACTATTAAGTATTAAATTGTCCAATTAATTAAATTAGTTAGTTAGGGGTTTAATTAGTGATTAGGGGGTGGTTAATTATGTTAGTTAATTAACTATATAACCTACCCTATGCCTAAACCCAACTAAACACCCCACAATTCCCAAACTCAAAGTACTCTTTCTACTCTCTACTTTCTATCTCCCAAAGAAACTCTATAGAAGACCAAGTCAATGAGGGTTCTAGGGCAGCAGGAAGACTACTTCTATCTATCATTATTCAACAATTAACAAGGTATGGGAACCTTTCACCTTTGGGATTCCTTCCCCAAAGGGTTCTTTTGAAATTGATTTCAAAAGATTAGTTTTATGTGGGTTTCTTTCTAATACGAATATGACCTTCTAGATTGCTCTGTATATGATTTATTTTAGTTATTATGATTATAATATGATGTATTATTATTTAATGAAGCTACTTCTTAATGTATTGACCTAGTTTGTGGAAGATAACCTTTTCCCCTAAACCCTAGGTTGTGATCTTGAATTGAATTGCTCAGTATTAGTGCAATTTACTTGGTTAATGTGTGAATTATTATTCTATGATGTTTTCATACCAATTTATGGATAAATTGGGGTTGGATGATGTTAATACCATGATGATGGCTTTGAAGAGAAAGAGGTAAGACGTGTGATCTTGAAACCTTAACTCTATTGTGATGACTTATACCTAATGATGTTGATTCAATTGAAGTATATGTGTTGTGATTGGATTGATTAGGATGGTATGATGTTGGTATTGAAATATCTTGCTTTATTAATTGTGAGATCATGTTAAGGTTGTAATGATAAAAGGATGACATTGAATCACTTGTGTGTGTTACTATGATATGGTATAAGGTGTTGATATCACTATGAAGGTTATATTGAAAGGTTATTCTTATGTGATTCGTAATGAGATAAATATAATGATATACAAGGGGTTAATCTCCTATGACCTAAAATAATATTTGATAATAATGTATGACTTAAAGACATTTCAAAAAGGGACTCTAGCTTAGCACCATGTGAACTACTAGTGATGAGTGTCCCTTCCCACATAGGGAAGGTAGGTTCACTGTTATACTCATGAGATTGGAGACTATAATACATGGAGCATAAAGGGGGTCCCAACTACATATCCTAGTTCTTGAACTATGTTTCCTGCATAGGAATACTAGATAGTGGAACCACCTAGACTCTATGTTCAAGTTTGTTACTTCTTTGTCCGGTAGACCACCTTCCATCGGTGTAAGGTTTCACAACACCGGATTTCACACATAGATTTTGTGGTATATGTCGGTTAAGGCAAGTGTTACCGAAAGTAAAATGAAGTAATGATGTGAGGACTAACTAGGGTGACTTAAGAGGTTTGACTTAGCTTAGGTTGGTATAACACTTCAAAAGTCTAAGACCCATTCTAGAGCCTAACTTGAGTGTATAAGGATTAGGACACTTTTTTAAGGTCAAATACAATGTATATAAGTCATTTAGGATGTTTTATAATTAAAACATCAAAGACGTCCGGAAGCTAGTGTCAATGGAACTAGTTGATGTCCCTATGTTTGGTGAAGGTTTGGGAGGATCAAATTAAGTCTAAAACTAGTAAAAATACTTTAAATTGGTAAAATATAGTAAAGAAAGTATAAAAAATCCAGTAACAACTCTTCAAGGACCACCCGAAGCGTCCTCTAGGTGGACCCGAACATGGGCAAGCAGGCTGCCAAAGCAATCTGCACACAGCCAGGATTATGGGGGCTCCTGCGCGCCGCAGCCAATACGTTGTAGGAAAAAAGTTGCCTCGCGACGCGTGAACTCCACGAGGCTCACTGCCTCAAACTAGACTTTAAAAATAAAATGTGAAATTAGCCTCGCGATGTGTCCCACTTTCCAAATTCATTAAAATTGTTTTTTAAGCATTTTGACTTTACAAAAAGGCCCAATTAAGTGAGGTGTCTTTTGGGTAATTAAGGGGATTATTATATTTAAACTAAGGGTCAGTTTTAAGTCAGTTTTCACTGACCTAAATCAAATGCCTAAAACAGAACCCAAAAGTTCTCATCTCTCTCTACTCTTTCTTTCCCGAAATCCCCCATTGAAGAAGCAAGAAAGCTTGAAGAAGAAGAACAATTTCTCTAGGATTTTACTTAAATTTAATCTATTAAACTTTATTAAGGTATGAATTCTTAACTCTTGGGAATCCTTTCCTCAAGAGTTCCTTTTAAAGTTGATTTCTAAATCACCCAATTCCAAAGGTTTCCCTATTCTAATGGGTTTTCTTCTAAACTTCATATCGATGGTTGATTTTGAGTAATTGTGATTTCTTATGACTGATTAAGTGTAGATCGTTGGTTAATTGATGTTAATTTATGGAACTTCATGAAGATCATTTCCCTTCCCCAATTTCCCCAAATCTGGATCCTGCTTATGAATTGATGGGAATTGAAGAATGTATTGGTTGTTAGACTTATTTTATCGATACTAATTTATTCATGGACTGCCTAGGGTAATGCATTGTTGGGGTTCGATCTAATACTAGATGAATCCATGATGAACCCTATTTCCCTATCTCTACGTTATGAATTGATGTTAATTTTGATAGTGATGATACAATTGACTTAGTTCTTGTGTTATTTTACTATTCAATGATGCTACTACACCTATTATTGGATGAAATCGGTTGGTTGATGGTAAGACCATGATGATTGATTTTGAAGGAGATAGGGTAAGTCTTTATGATCCTAACTTTTAATTCAATTATAATGGCGTGTGATTGATGATGTAGTTCAATGTCTTGTGAATAGCTAAAGTAGTTGTTGGTATGATGTTGAATTGAAATGTCTTGACTATGTGATTGTGATATTATGCTTAAGATGAAATGATATAATGTTGGTTTTGTATTGCCTATGTATCTTATTATGGCATGATGATGATGATATTCTAATCTCACATATGAGTATTCCCATGAAAGGATATTCTCATGCAATTCCTATTGAGGTAATGACTATGACTATACAAGGGGTTAGACCCTATGACCTAAACAAAGTTATCATTGATTAAGAAAGATATTTCAAAAATGACTCTATCTTAGAACCGAGTGAACATGTAGATGAAGGGTGGCACCTTCCGAAGAATGGAAGGTAGGGTTCACCATAGTCCTCACGGGGTGGATATCCTAATAGCCAAAAAAGGCATAGAGTGATATTTCCATGACAACCCCCAAGCTCCATAAACTATGTTGCCTCTATAGGAATACTAGCTAGTGGATCCACCTAGATGCTATGTTTATGTTTGGTACTACTTTGGGTGGTACACCACCTTCCATCGGTGTAAGGTTTTACAACACCGGATTCCACACTTAGCTCTTTGGTGTATGTCGGTTAAGGCAAGTGTTCCCTTAAGTAAAATAAAGTAATTATGTGAACACCAACTAGGGTGAATAAGGGGTTGACTTAGTCTAGGTAGGGGTATGGCACTCTACCTAGGCATTGCACTAGTTGGCTTTGAGGGAAGTCTTAGGAGGTTGTTATTATGGTCTTATGATCTTTTAAATTGAATGTTATGCATATGTTGACTTTACATGTTAATGATCCTATATGATGTTAGTTTAATTTATGAACATGCTATTGGTCTATTTTGTTAAATGTGATGATGACTACTATTAATGCTATGTTATGTGGAGTTAGGCATTAGTTGTGATCATTGATTGATTTACTTGATTGAGTAAGTTTATGGGGCTTTGCTTGATCATTGCACTTGTAGGCTAAAGGGTGTGTTATGAGTAACGGTCTTGCTTATGTGATGAGTTATGAATTCTTATACTTGTTGATGTTTGTGTTCTACATGGGTTTTCCTTATGGATTATGTTATTATTGGCTCATATGGGTTCTTGATTGTGCATAAGGCTTTTCAAAGTATTTTAGCATGGTTTTGAGTAAATGTTCTTTTTAGCGTGATTTCAATTATTTTATGTTCATATACTCATACTTAGTACAAGTATGTACTAACCCATGTTTTATGTCTACTACAGATGTTGGATCCGACCATTGAACTTAGAAGGTCTTTGAACACTACTTAGATATTCCCCAAGTGTTTGGTAGGTCCTCACCATCCGAGGACAATGCCATTATCAAGCTATTGATGTTGTTCTAGTTATAAGACTTCTAGTTCTTTCCTTTTCATTTGAATATGTTTGTTGTATAGCCTATATGGGGATCTTTGTTGTAATGAAGTATGGTTTAAGCCCAAATGTTGTATTAGTTTTAGATGGTTTAATATGAGACATATTATAGACTTTCTATGAGATTATGTTCCTATACTATGTATGTGAAAAAAAGTAGAAGCCTATGTAGTGCTTCGTATTGTGAGGAGTCAATGTAAACTTCCTAAATATATATTATGTGTAAGAGAGAGGTATAAGAAAAACGTAATGTAGAAGTAAACGGAAAGTTTTAAATTTTCTACATTTTAAACCTATGATATGTTATGACGTATGCTAAGAGGCTAGTCTTAGTCCTCTTCGAGGACACCGACGCCGGTTACGTCTAGGGGGTGCTCCCCGGATGTGACAAACTTTGTATCAGAGCATGAGGTTGAATATCTTTATTATTGATATCTCTGTCACTACACACAAGTACCCCCTAGAAGTTAGGGATAACTTTTGGATCGTCACAAGGCGTACTTGACCCTTTGGGGTCTTGTACAAGCCCTTTAACTATCATTCATTACATAAGACATGAAAAGTAGTGCGGAATTAAAACTTTTCATGACATTTATTATAAAAAGGAATATTTCATAAATTTTAAGAAAATCTCATCTTCACAAGCCAACTTAAAGACACGACATTATATCTTAGGGACACAACCCTTTATATTAAAAGAAATACATATTAAGTCTTAAATAGAGGAACTAAGAAATAGAACTATGCTCTCGAATATAGGATGACATACTTAGTCTTGAGAGAGTCTTTCCAAATCTTGTCTTTAACTTCAACCTTGCTTCCAAACCTATACTTATGAAGTATAGAAACGTATGGGGTTAAGTATAAATAATGTACTAAGTATTGCATATGCAAAAACATGTAAAACAGACATTTCAGTAAAATAAGCTTTCATGCCAAATAAGTAAAACCTTCATGAAAATTAAAGTAAAACAACATAAGGATCATCATTTAACACTTAGAAAAGGATTTCCATAATTTTTCATAAAAGGACCATCTTACAGTAAACTTAAAAAAATTACAGTGAACCATTTTGAACATTACACTGAACTAATTCATTTTATCCCAAAACAGTGAACTCCCAAAGTCAAGCCAAGAATAAATGAACTCTTTTCAGTAGGAGTTTCCCTAGCTAAAGTTATCCTAAGACTCACCAAGGTAAGACATTAAGGAAACGCCCATACACCTCCTTCAATACACACCTAGGTGATACCCAAGACTACCCCGTCTAGGCTTCCTCGCATCGGGGGAACAAGCCCCCACTCAATGACAAAAACATTAGAAGAAAAATTAAACAACATACCAAGGCTTCCTTTTTGGAATGCCTACTTAGTTCAATGAGTAGATAGCGTCCCATTCCACTACCTACCCTATGTAGTACACTCTTTTAGAAGACTTAGCTCATTCAATTCATACAAAACTCACCAAGACTCCCCTTTCGGAAGGTCTACTTAGTGCAATAGAAAGATAGCGTCCCATACCACCACCTACCCTAATTAGTATGTTCTTTTAGGAGACTTAGTTCATTCAATTCAAATAAGACTCACCAACACTTCCCTTTCGGAATGCCTACCTAGTGCAATGGATAGATAGCGTCCCATTCCACCACCTACCCTAAGTAGTACAGTCTTTTAGAATACTTAGTAATTTCATTACTTTTGTGGGGGTTACCTTAACCAACATAGACCATGAGATCTAAACATCGAATCCCGATACTTTCCTTGTCGGAGAAAGGTCCCCCCACTTGCCTAGAGTAAGGTCTTTTCTTTTAGATTTAATTTGGATTTCCCAATAGTTACACCTATGCGGGCGCTTAGTTAAGGTATAAAGAGAATTCTACTAAGTAGATCATTCTATACTAACTAGGAATACTCATCTCAAGTGGTACATTGAATACAACTTCTCAACTCACGAAGTGTAACCACCCCTTCTTCATATCCTCTAAGTGCTAAGCATAACTCCCCACGGATTCTCAACATTCGTTACTAAAGTTCAAGGATAACTTTTAGAAACTACATCTCAACTCAAGAAGAGTATCCATCCTCCAACCTACATTAGAAATCTCTTGGGAGATAATGAGGTTTCTACTAAACACTTCATCTCAACTCACGAAGAGTTTTCACCCCAAAACTCCCCTTTTCATTAACACTCTTTAACTTCATTCATTCATTCAAAGTGTGTGTATGTGTGTGTACATGTGGGAACAACTTGCACATAAGATCATTTCATTTACATTCAATTCTATACAAGCTTAGACCTTCATTAATCATATCACGCATTAACATACTTTGCATAATCATATACTTCATTTAGGCATACTCTCTAGTCTACTTCACATAATAAGCTTCATAAAGTACATTTGCACGAAAATCATCAATTCATCTTACTTCACATATTATACCTTTATGGCCTCATTCACAATACATAAGTAACTTCACATTCATATACTTTAAGTAAACATCGCCACCACAGGTGGACCATACCACTCAAGAGCATTTCATAATTAAAGATAAACAACATAACCAACTTACCCTTTAATCCAAGATTCCATCACCTATAAAATTTTACTCAACAATTCATCATAGTACGCCGGTTGCACTCCGAGAGTGTCATATCTTCTAGGGTATGCTCTCAGGGTGTGACAACATGTTGTCAATCCGAGGGAGAGGATACTTGTTTTAAATGTGACCTTATTGAGTTGGAGATAATCAATGAAGATCCTAAGGGACCCATCCTTCTTCTTCAAAAATAAAACCAGCGCACCCCATGGAGAAATACTAGGTTGAATGAAACCTTTATCTAGTAAATCCTTGAGTTGAGCCTTCAACTCTTTCAATTCGGACAGAGATATACGATAAGGAGAGATTGAAATGGGTTTGTTACTGGTAATAATTAAATACCAAAATCAATTACCCATTCGGGAGGAATTCTGGGCAAGTCATGTGAAAACACTTCCAGAAATTCCCTTATTACGGGGATCAAGTCAATAAGAGGAGTTTTGGATTCTTGATCTTTGACTCTTAAAATATGGTAAAGACCCCATTTAGAGATCATCATACAAGCCTTATAGAAAGAAATTATACGACCTCTAGGAATAGAATTTCCTTTCTTCCACTCTAAGACAGGTTCAATAGGAAAATTGAACTTAACTACCCTTGATCGACAATCAATGGAAGCAAAACAAGATTGCAACCAATCCATTCCAAAAATGACATTAAAATCAACCATATAAAGTTCTAGCAAATACACTTAAGTAACTCTATTGGTCAAAGATATAGGCCAACTCATAAAGACTCTCCTAGATACAACGGAGTCACCCGCCGGGGTTGTAACCAAAAAAGGTTCAATCAACACATCGGGTAGAACATCAAACTTTGTACCTACTAGAGGAGTAAAAAATGACAAAGTAGCATTGGGATCTAATAAAGCATAAAAATCAATAGACAAGACTTGTAACATATCGATGACCACATCGGGTGACTCCTCTTGCTCACCCCTAGAGTGGAGAGCATAAAAGTGGTTCCTCTTTAGATCTTCGGAAATAGCACCACTATCTTGCGCTTGACCACTTTATTTCTCTTGACTTCTAAAATTAGGACAATCCCTAACATTATGGCCACTGTTACCACAATCAAAGCAATTACCCATTCCAACTAAGCATTCGCCCACACGATTCTTATTAAACTTTGTACAAGTAGGTCTTTCACTAGTTGATATTCCACTCTTTACTTTTTGTAACTTAGTGTTAGGCACCCTATCATCACGAGTCTTGGTAAATTTAGAATGAACTTGATTGGAGAATACCTTGTTGAGTCAAGGCATGTCTTGGATATCCAATCTATCCTTAGAAGAACAACCTTCATAAGACTTGGCCCTCTTAGCATCTTTAACCTTCCTCTTAAGCCTCGTCTCTTACACTTGATGAGCATGTACCATCAACCGAGAAATATCCATGTTGTCATGGATAATTTCCGTAACAAAGCGACTCATCTCATCCCTTGGGTTATACACTAAGGAAGGTGCATAGTTGGATAATTTGGTGAAATTCAAGGAGTAATATGGAACACTCATAACTACTTGTCAAAGGTTGATGAATTCCTCCACTTTGGCCTCCATTTCTCCCTACGGAAGAGCCTATCAAGAAAAGCCCTTCTAAACACCTCCCAATTTATAGGACCCGCTCTCAAATCCCTATTTTCTCTCCATTCGGTATACCGAGTTTGAACCACATCCTTGAGTTGATAACAAGCTAGCTCAGCCTTTTCATTCAAAGTCTATCCCATAGCATAAAGAATCTTGTAGACCTCATCAATGAAGTTTTGGGTGTCTTTATTCACATTCGACCCAAAGAACATTGGAGGATTCATCCTTGTGAAGTACCTCAAGCGAGAAGCCATGGTGCTAGCATTTTTTTGAACACAAGGTCCAACTTATCGATTCGCTTGAGACGTCATGGATTAAGCTTGAGTAGCTACCACTTGGGCTTGAGTAGTCATATCTTGAGCTAAAGTTACGAAAGCCGACCTTAACTCTCCATGCGTTATCAGTGGAGGAATTACCGGAGCTTGGTCTTGCGGAGGAGCTTGGTTGTCTTGTGGAGGAGCTGGGTTTCCTTGGGGAGGAACTTCCGGATTAACCAAATATTCCTCCGCTCTTCTTGAAGCTTCACTTCATGTAGTCATATCCTATATCCACAAGGAAATGATTAGAAGAAAGTGGACATGACACAATATTCTAGATTACCAATAAATGAGAATCCCTAAGCTTCACGGATCCTCTAATTCAAAAGTGTAGCGCGCTTAACACACATGAAAAAGACTCTCCGTAGACATGGTTCAATGAGACATCAACCTTAGAATTAGTTTAACCTTATGCTCTGATACCAATTTTGTCACAATAGGGGAGCACCCCCAAGACGTAACCGGCGTCCTCGGTCTCTGAGAGGAGCAAGACTAGCCTCTTAGCATTAGTCATAACATATCATATGTTAAAACGTGTGGAAAATTAAAACTTTTACATATATATACATAGTAAGGTTTAATGCTACATATGGAGTTTACTTAGACTCCTCGCATAGGAAGCTTACTCGGGCTTCTCGTTTAGAAAACATAGTCAATACATAGGAATTTGTCTAATACTTTCTCTCATATTGAATCATCTAAATCAAGTACAATTGTTTGTCATAGCAATAGAAAGTCAATATGCATTATAGGCTTACATCAATATTCAAATGATAAAGGAATGAACAATGTCGTATGACAATACATATATGAAAGCTAGAATCTAGAAAATATAACATCCCCGAACATGAGGACCTAACAACACTTGGGGAATAGAGTCAAATTCTTCTTCAATCGGCCTCCTAGGAACTCAATGGTCGGAACCTACATAATTATAGAAATAGAGCAATATGGGTTAGTACAATTACTTGTACTAACTATGGATATTTGCAGAAATAAACCAATTTAAGACATGCATAAAAAGGACCATTTCATTAGAAACATGCTAATCATTTGAAAACCTTTTATGCACACACAAGATATCATATACAAGACAAGGAATCACAACAACATAAAGATATGTTCATAAACAGGGACAATATAATCATAAATTCATTTAACATATCATGTTCATTAGTTAATATCAGCAACATACAAGAACCTTACCAACAATCTCATTCCAAGCTACAAGTGCAATTCTCATGTGAAGCCCAATAACCTCACACAATCAAGTAAACAAGATAGGAGATCATAACTACTGTCTTGCTTCATAACAGATATCATCATAGGTATTCATCACCACATATAGAAATCAAGACCAA
The DNA here is from genome assembly GCA_022817965.1 of Solanum lycopersicoides. Taxonomy (NCBI): domain Eukaryota; kingdom Viridiplantae; phylum Streptophyta; class Magnoliopsida; order Solanales; family Solanaceae; genus Solanum; species Solanum lycopersicoides. The sequence continues at coordinate 38,758 of JAJJBR010002788.1, forward strand.
TACGATGTTCATCAATGTGATAACATCATATTAGAGAAACATCATGTAGGAAGAACATATATACATTTCATGATATCATAATAATTAAGGAAACATCCTAGGACTTCGCTCAAGGCTAACTAGTGCAATGTATAGGTAGAGTCCATACCCGTACCTACACTAAGTCAAACCCTCAAGTCACCCTAGTTAGTGTTTCACTTTATTACTTCATTCTACTTTCGGAAACACTTGCCTTAAGAGACATAGACCATGTGAGCTAGACATGGAATCCGACATGAAGAACCCTACACCGAACGAAGATGCTCTACTTGCCAAGGTAGAACTAAAACATAAGCAGAGCTTTCTAGGTGGATCCACTAGCTCGTCTTCCTATGGGGGCAACATAGTTCAAGAACTAAGAGACATGCTGAGACCCTCTTTATGCAGCATGGCACTATAATCTCTATCTCATGAGAACCATTTTGAACTTACCTTCCCATATCTAGTACATTTGGTGTATGAAACATAATCTTTTGAAACGTTAATTACTATCATCCTTTTGAAAATTCTAGCCTTATTTAATCATCATATCTTAGTATAGGCCATAGGAGACTAACCCATTGTAATCATATTATTAGTTCATTAGGTATTGCATTATAATGTTCTTTCATAATAACCTTCATTGTGAGATTAACACAATATCATCATATCATAATAAGGCACATAAGTGATTCACAATAAACCTTATATAATCATACCTTAATCATCATCTCACAATTCATATAGTCAACACATTTCAATTACAATCACATACCATCACCTACTTAATCTAATACACACGTAATACTTCAATTGAAGATATCATTAAGTATAAGCCATCACAATTGAAGTAAAGGATTCAAGATCATAACGTCTTACTAATTCACCTTCCAAAGCCTTCATCAATGGTCTTACCATCAACCAACAATATTATCATCCATCAATGGCTTAATAGATATACAATAGTAATCTATATAAGAACTAAGTCAATATATCATCACTATCAAATTTAACTTCAAGTCATAACCTAGGTTAGGGGAAAAGTGTTTATCATCAATTCTCCATGAAATAGATCCAATCTCAATAATACATGACCATAGGCAGTCCATGAATGAATTAGAATAGATAAAACAATCCTAACAATCAATACATTCATCAATTTCCATCAATTCATAAGAAAGATCCAAGATTTGGGAAATTTTGGAAAGGACACGATCTACACAAAATCCCATGATTAACATCAATTACTCAATAATATACACTAAATTAGTCATCGTAATCACAATAAGTCAACAATCAATCATCAATTTTATGTTTAGAAGAAAAACAATTTGTATAAGAAAACCCTTGGAATTTAGAAATTAACTTTTGTCACGACCAAGAGCACAAACTAGAAGTTAGGGCATCCCTCGAGTCGGAAAACGCGTACTCGACCTCTCTGAGATCTTGACAAGCCCTTTGAAATAATTCATTGCATACATGTATGAAAATTAATGCGGAATAAAACTTTTCACATGGAATAATACTTCAAAATTCTTTCATAGAAAAACTAAGGAAAAAGGCTAAGTCTCATAATCACCATCTTAGACGCACGAATATCTTGGGATACGGCCCATACACTATGAAATAGAAATAACTATGTCTATTACAATGCTTTTAATCAAAGAAATCTAAAGATAGTAATGTCCTCGAATAAAGTGAGGACATACCCCAACTTTGCTTGAATGAATACTAATCCAAGCTTCCTTCACGTACTCCTCTCAAATGCAACCTACCACTTTATAGATAGAAAAAATATATTGAATTAGTACATTATAATGTACTAAGAATTGTGTAACACATAAATCATGATAAGCAGACATTTGTATAAGACATGCTCTTTTTAAAGAAAACCATCATACATGTAATGCCCTAAAAAATGACCTAGGTGAAACTTGAGACTAAAATGTGTGTCATGAGATTTTATAGTCTTAAAATGGTTAATAATAGTGTTTATAGGCAGTATATAATGTTTGGAAGTGTTTGGAGGTAAAACGTCCAAGACATCCAAGAGTTTCGGAAACTAGTCAAAGTTTTTCTAGTGTGTCGTAGTGATGTTTGGGACATAGCTTGAAGGTTAAATTGAGTAACGATGGTTCCTACGCGTAGCCTGACATTTAAAGGGTCGAAACGTCCAAGATGATGCCACGGGGATAAGTCTAAGGGTCCCCGAGGAGAACCCAAACATGGGCCATCAAAGCTGCCAAGCAGTCAAGATATTAGGCTGATGCGCGACGCGTAGCAAACACGGAGTGGGAAACAATATTTCCCTGCGAAGCGGGGCTGTACAAACAATTCTGTCTCAAAATTTTCCAGAAACAAGATGCCTCTACGACGCATTGTTTACTCTTAGATTGGTCGCGTTGTTTTTAGATTAAATTTGAGTTGGTTAAATTGTCCAATAAGTTCAGGGTGTTTGTGGAACGACCCAAAAGTATTACCTAGAATATGTGAGCACGCTTAGGTCGAACAATTCCGCACTTGACCGTTCGTAGGTTTGTACAAGCCTAAGCTATTATTAATTCCATAAGACATGAAAAGTAGTGCGAAATTAAAACTTTCACGAATAAATTAATAAAAGAAAACATCTTTCATAAAAGCTAAGAAGTCTCATCGTCACAAGCCATCTTAAAAACATGACATAAATATCTTAGGGATACGGCCCTTTACATTTAAAGAAATACATAAAAGTCTTAATAATAGAAAATAAGAAATAGAACTATGCATTCGAATATATGAGGACATACTTAGTCTTGAGAGATTCGATTCGCAAGCTTGCCTTTTAGCCTGAAGAAAGATCGGTGAATTCTGACTAAGTGTGGGGCTACGGAGACTCTCGACGGACCGTCATCTCCACGATTGACCGTCATGCACATCCGTCATCGTTAACCAAAAGTAGCCCTGTACCTGTCTTTAAAAGATTCTAAGTGTGAAGAAGCAGAAGCCATAGACGGACCGTTGTGCACTCAACGGACCGTCATCCTTGTCCGTCGATGGTAACAGTGAGTTGGAGAAGAAAGCAGCTGGAAAAAAAGCTAAGTGGGAACGACGGGGGGGCCTCGATGGTCCGTCGTCCCGGTCGTCAACTCAGACGCATTTTTTGGGCAGATTTTCCGTAAAATAGATTTCCTTTTTATGTAAGGACTTCATTATTATAAATACTTGTAAAACTCTTTTTGGCGTTAGACTTTTTGGATTTTTTCAGTTTTATTTTTCTGGTTGTTGAACTTGTGATTTTGGAAATTATTCTATTTTCCAAAATCGTTTTTTTGCAAGACTTTTGATTAATTCAAGTAATTTTCTGGATTTTCTTCAATCTCATCAAAGTAAGTACATGAATTCTTATCTAATTAACATGAATTATGTGATTATTAACATGGGTAACTAAATCCATAACTGGGGGTGTGGGAACCATGTGTAAATAACGAAGTAAAACTAGCTAAAATAACAATTCTCGAATAGTTTCTTGCATTTATTGATAATTCTTTTGTTTAGAAGTCTTTTTAAGGAGTGCACGCCTTAGAACTCGCCTGTTGCTACTTGTCGGACCAAGGAGGCAGACAATAAGAAAAAAATTATCAACGTAGATTTAGTAGACACTATCTAATAGGCTAGTGTCGATTGGTGCGAAGTAACAACTAAGCCAAACATCGATTATGATGCTTAATATGAGGTAAAGGTAAGGTTTAGTAAAGCATACACACGTAGATGGACCAAGGTGCGAGTGAAATTTCCTAGATGCCGGACAAAGGAATTAGGGATATATAACTTAACACTTTGCATGCAAGATACTAGGAAAGGATTGTTATTAGCTAGAATTAACTGCGTTATGAACCTGTGGGGAACACTTATGCCCTAGTTAATCTCATTACTTGATAAAAATCAAATCTTTGAACTTGCCACTTGTTTACTTAGAAATAGTAATTACATTTGTTACTTTAAACCCCCCCTTTTTGTTACTTGTTTTCGGATAGGACTTGACTAAATAGAAGTATCGGAGGTAAAGTTAAGTCGAAATCATTTTCCACGTGGGATCGACCCCAACCTCATAGTTGGTTCTTTACTTGATACGACCGCTTATACTTCTTTTCGAGAAGTAAATTTGAGCGTATCAAGTATACATAGACCCTTCGTATAAGATGATTACATAGTCTTCTATTTTTATTGCACATAAGTATTATATGATAGATCATAGTCATTAAGGAGTGTCTCATCTCATAACATCTAACAAGATTATAGTAATTTGGGCATAACCCATACATCAATGTAAAGAGAAACATATAGGCTATACAATCCGTACTCAATGGAAAGAGAAAGAACATAAGAGTCAAAAAATTAACACAACCATAAGCTTAATATTGGCATTGCCCTCGAAAGTGAGGACCTAACAACTTGGATGATTGAGAAATTCCAAGCCTTCTTCAAAATCATCTAAAAGAGTCTTCACGACCGAACCTAAAAATTTTGGGGAAAAGGGAGAAAATGGGGTTAGTACACCGCTTGTACTAAGTATGAGACATATGCACATATAAGATCAAATCATGCTAAAAGGGGACATTTCATTAAACAGCTATTTTTTACCCTTGAAAGCCTTAATGCAAATCACAAACTACTACCAACAATAAGACATATGCATTAAGTCAAAGCAATTAACATGCATATCGACATACATTCAACAAACCAAATACAACCTTATTATCAAGTAATAAACTCAACTAAGCAGTGACTTAGAGTCATTATATCATAATAGCGCAAGACAAGTACTCATGGATCCTCATAAAGTCAACAAGTTCAATGACACAGCAAATCCCCATAACCTTACTCAATCAAGTAACTCAACAAGAACCATGACAATATCCAACTTCAGATAACATAACTTTAAGGATATATAACATCATACTTTACAAATATGAGACCAAATACATGTTCATAAGAATAACCATCACCACATAAAGTCATTTACATGTAAGGTCATCATATTATCATCATTTGGTATTCATTATCATATACATACATAATAAAACCCTCTAAAGCTTCCTCAAGGCAAACTAGTGCAAGGCATAGGTAGAGTCGCATACCGCTACCTATGATAAGTCAAACCTCTCAAGTCACCCTACTTGATTTATACTTTAATACTTCATTTATTTTAGGGAAACACTTGCCTAACCGACATAGACCACAAGAGCTAAATGTGGAATCTGGTGTTGTAAAACCTTACACCAATGGAAGGTGGTCTATCCGGCCAAGGTAGAACCCAACATGAACATAACATCTAGGTGGATCGACTAGCTAGTATTCTTTGGTGGCAACATAGTTTAAGGAACTTGGGTCCGACTTGAAAACTCACTCTAACCCTATTTGGGTCATGAGGCTATCCACCCCGTGAGTATCGTAGTGAACCCTACTTCCCTATTTGGAAGGTGTCGCCCTCTCACCTACAAGATCACTCTGTGTAAGATAGAGTCCCCATAGCAAACAAAATATTGTAGACCTCATCAAGGAAATCTTGGGAATCTTCATCAACTTCGATCAAAGAACATGTGAGGATTCATCCTCGTAAAATCTCTAAAAATTCTAGACATAGAACTATCATGTTGGTTCTCTCGAGGAACACCTATATGTTAGCTTGTGCCGTAATAGCCTGAGCTTGGGTGGTGATTGCTTGGGCCATTTTGAACAGGGATGCCCTCACTCACCATCTTTATTACCCGGAGGATTAACCAGAATTGATTATATGCAGGCAGCTTGCACTTGAGGAGGAACTAGATTACTTTGGGGAGTTGCTCCAGCATTCGCAATCTCTTCTCCTACTCTTCTCCCGACTTTCCTTATTGTGTTCTTCGCTATAACCATAATAAGGGATTAGATGCTAATAAAAACATTTGTCAAAACTCTAAAGGAACGATATAGGAGTATCAACAAAAGGAAGTTTCCTATCATTACATAGCTCTCATGCATAAGTTCGCGGCGCGTTTCTCAACCATGAACAGACACTAGGTAATGTGGTTTAGTGAGACATTGATCCTACATATATTTAACTCCTACTCTGATACAAAGTTTGTCACACCCGGAGAGTAAACTCAAGATGCGACAAGGCGTCGTCAAACTCTCAGAGGACTCAGACATGCCTCTTAGCGTTGTTCATAACATGTCATCAGTTAAAAATTGCGGAAATTAAAAACATTTAATACTATGTGAAATATAATTAGACTTCATATTAACATTCATATTAGCATACGACATTCTGAAAACTTTTCTCACATGTAATGGAACATCTAAAGAGTACGAATTTGAACTTAGCCAATAAACGATCAATATCCATATAGGACTTAACACAAAGAATCCAAAGAACATAAATGGAAATAGAAATATTCTTAAAATATACTAATGTCTTCATAAGATGGAATACGAAAGATAGCATCCCCGAAAATGAGGACCTACCATACTTGGAGAAAGAGTTCCAAGCTTCTTCAATCGACCTTCCTAAATCTTCTAGCCGGAACCTACATTTGTAGTAATATAAAGTAATGGGGTTAGTATCCATGTACTAAGTATGGAATATACACATAACATTTAAGGACATGCATGAAAAAGGATCATTAATCATTTCTTTAGGAAACATGCTAAGTCATGTGAATATCTTCAATGCAATACCAAAGAATATACAAGTTAAGGATTTCATCAACATACAACATGATCATAATCAAAGACATATTATCATAGAGTCATGTTAACATTTCATATTCAAGATCATATGACACAACATACAAAACACTAACCAATGATCTCATCCCCAAACTACAAGTTCAATGGTCTTGTGAAGCCCCCATAACCTCACATAACCAGAAGATAAGATAGTAGACCATGAGTAAAACTTTGCTTCATATAACTTGTAACATAAGTAGCCATAACTTCATTTAACAATATAACCCAATAACATATTCATTATAATGACCAGCATCATATAATAGTAACATCAGTATAATAAAAATATATCTTTCATGTTATCATATTACATAAGAACAATCTCCTAGGACTTCCTTTAGAGTCAACTTGTGCAATGTCTATGTAGAGTCCCATACCCTCCCCTATACTAAGTAGATGTCATGACCATCAAGTACACCCTAGAATTTAGAGCATCCTTGAGTAGTCACAACGGAAAATGAGACTTCAAGAAGTCTCAATTGAGCCACTCATACCATTCATTGCATAATAAATATTCTAAAATGAGTAAACAATTTTAACCTTTCTTCACACACAAAGAACTCTTTCTATAAACAACGCAAGCGGAAAACTTTCATTAAAATATTTAAACCTTTACAATATACCATTGAACCAATCTAACTTTGGAGTATGCAACACTTGGACTAAGCCCATACAAGACATAAATAAAACTAAGACATAAAGGAACAGGTGGATATTGTCCCGAATCGATGAGGACTCACCAATACTTCGTCTTCAACCCTTAGAAACCTATCCATCTTCTATGTCACACAAGACTTCCAATTCCCTACACTTTAGTCAAAAGGGAAATGAAGGGGTTAGAAAAATTAGATGTACTAAGTATGGAATCCATGCAAAAATCATGAAAAAGGGACATTTAGTAAGCAGCATGATTTTTATGAATTTTGATTAAAACATCATACTATAATCTTAAGAACAACGTTTAACACCTTAGAACACATAAGAAATCATTTGAGCAATGATTCATATTTTTGAGACGCTTTCCAGTGAACTACTTCAGTGTACAGTGAAGAAGTTACTTAATGTCTTGTTAGACATTAGTTAACATGTAACTCCCTCACTAAAAGCTATCCTAACACTCACATAAGCAACATAAAGAGAGACGTCCATACACCCCTCTAAGAATGTTTAAATGTTCCTCAATACTACTTAGAATGAGATGCATTCATTTACAAACATCAAACACATGAACATAGATCCTCCTACCAAAGGTGATTCTAGGGTTCACTTGAGTGAGTTTACGAAGCGACGCCCAATACAATCCCTTTCAATACACTCAAGGGATCCTATAGACTACCTAAGATATAATCATTTTCACTTAATACAATAACATACATAAAACATGACATTCTCCCTTTCAAAGGTTATCAAAAGACCTACTCAAGTAACTCAAGAAGAGAATGTCCATAATTGACCTCTTCAAAATTACCTAAGTAATCCTTAAGACTTACCTAAGTTTGGATCATGTCCACATAATCTAGAATCATTATTCTTATCTAAGTAAGAGATGAAGTGACCATTCCTATGCCCCTTCACACTTTAACTAGACAACCGTTAACTTCTCTAGATAAGAACTTATTAATTTAACATGCTTTCTTAACTTAAGTCATTACACTCCTTAGTTCATTAAAGAGACATTCATCAGATAAGGACATTCAAGTTATGGTCTTGAAGAAGACCTAGGGACTCTCACTAACGTCTTCAAAGCCTATTGTGCAATGTCTAGATAGAGTCTCATTCCACCACCTAAACCTCAGAGAACTTATTCAATACTAGTAGTATCCCACATGATGAGAATAGTAAATAGCCGACACAGACCATGTTAGAAAAGCATGGAATACGGAGTTGTAACCTACTCCGATGGAGGGTGTTCTACTTGCCAATGGTACAACATGAACACATCCCATGTAGGCACATGGTTAATGAAAATGAAGGGTTTACTTTGTAGTCTATCCTCATCTTTTAACTAGAGCTACTTCCATTACCATACTCACTCGGTGCTAGCCTTTGTTATCATATATTAATTCACATTGAGGTTCATATAAAAGAGTTCAATATCAAGTTCATAACCCAATTACATTTTTCCTACCAAAGCGGTCCCCCTAGAGCTTCCTTGCAATGGCGACAAGAAGCTCATCATGACATTCGTAAGTATTGATATGATACCGTTCTAGCCAATCAACCTTAAGTACATCATTCATTACAAGAATAATACCATTACAACTTTCGACTTCAAGTTTCATAACCTTACCACTAGGTTCAAGGTTTTACATAAAGGACATTCTTATCATCATTCAAGTTCACATATCATTCATACATTCAAGACTAAGAGGATTTAGCATACTAAGTCAAGGCATCACAAATTCATATATCATTCATGCATCAAGTAAGGGACTTAAGTCTACCTAAACAAGACACATCATTACTTCACTTTATCACATATAACATATCATATTCAAGAAGAACATAGGCACAACCATTATCATCTCTTAGGTAACCCTAAACACCACTATAACATCATTAATATAACCATCATAGACTCATATAGTCAAGTAGGAACAATCATGTATCAACTCTAACACTGCACACATAAAGACATAGTCATAGTCTAACATGATTACCTAATAACTTCAATAGAGGAACACATACTTTCACATTACTTCACATATAGGTGAATATGATCATATTTCACATAATCAACTACACAAATCATCATAATACTTCAAGTAGTGCCTACAAGGACATGATCATCATAATACATGAAGTAACGCTGACAAGGCCACATCATTCACATAACATCGCTACTATAAGTGGGACATACCAATCACACATAATTCAAGATCTAAATAACGATAGTTATACATAATATTATGTGATTTAGGGCAGATTACCACATAATTCATCTCACCACTTCAATCGAAGGATAAATGATTCAACTCGATATCATAAGGCCCTTACCCATGGCCATAAACATCAATTCAATACATAAATTATAATAATCAATGAATCTAAGTACATTCAATATAGATTTATCAATCTAAGACAAACTAGACATCAATTGAATACAATTATTACATCATTCAATAGCACATAGAAAACTACATTAGAATCTATAATCATAATGTATACATAAATCAAAAGCCCATAACAATCTACACATAAATTCATTAATATCAAAGCATAATCAATTCACCCATATTTTAGTCAAATTGAGAGATTTGAGAAGATCAAGGGTTGATGGAGAATTTCATTGGAAAACATCAATTATACATCAATAACATCATATCTTAAGCTTTGAAAGCGTTTCATGCAAGAACCCAAGACTTAGAGTAGAAATTGGACTTTTTCATCTTTTTGAAATCTTTGTAAATCATCATTGAAATTGGATCTAAGGTGATAGCAAGCCTTAGATGAATAACTCCATACCTTATTAGTAGAACCCAATTATAATTCAAGATGAAACTCCATTGAAGGTCCATGTTCACCTTGAGCTCTCATGGGGTTTTTGGGAAAACTTTAGGAGGGAAAAGGTTTTGATCTAAGTGCTAGGGTTTAAATGAGAGTTTAATCACTTATATACTCTAAAAATACCCCTAAACACCTAAAAAATCGTCCTCCAATTTTTAAAAGACTTGGGGTGAATTCCCAACTTTACCCCTAACATTACATTGAAGCAGCGCAGGAACTGCCTCATAGAAGACTTGCCAATCGACGGGCCGTCCCTTAACCAACGGACAATACTTTTTGTCCGTGGTTTGGGATAGAGGATAGTCATTGTCTAGTCCTCTTCCACAAATAATTTCCAGCCGACGAGACCCCACGAACGGGGCATCGACTGACCCACTTGGCGTTGGTTACCAACCGTTGGTTGGGCTGTCTTGGACAACTTTAGACAACAACTTGGGTCCTTCCTCAAGGACCCTTGGATGGTCCTTGGTGATGTTTGTCCGGACGTTTCCAACCCAAACATGAATTTATACTAGTTTAGGACCTCTCACATGAATTTCACCCATAACGAACACGTAAAACTCGACGAAACATGCTTAGACACATAAGGTAATTTCAGGGCAAACCTTCCGAAGGTCATAGACGTTTGACCTCCAAACTTCACAAAACTTGACGCACTTCCTATATACACCATAATAACTCATTTAAGTACCATATAATCTCATGAACCACACATAAACACATGAAACCACATATGTGGCATATAGGTGACTTAGTCGTCGAATGTCTTGGTCGTCCCTCGACGTTTGACTTCCAATGCACCTAAACACTTAGGCACTGCCTCTAAACCACATTATAGACCAATTTTAGACCATAGACCATCATTACAACCATGTTAGGGTCTAGCTTCACCTAAGTCATTTTTGAGATCTTACAGTAGACTCCTCAAGTCACCCTAGTCAATGTTCATTTACTTGTTTTTCATTTTACATGAGGGAACATTCGCCTTAACCTACATATACCATGTGAGTAAATATGGAATCCGGTGTCATAAAACCCCACACCGAAAGAAGGTGGTCTATCGGCCAAAGTAGAACCAATTATGACATAGCTTTCTAGGTAGATCCACAAGCTAGTATCTTATGGTGGCAACATAGTTCAAGAACTAGGATATATATTAGATATCCATAGTTCAACATTAGATGGAAGCCTCTATATCATGAGATTCATTGTGAATCTATCTTCCAACTAGGGAAGGGACACCTCTCATATCTAGTTCATCGTTTCTTAGATTAAGTCCCTTTCTTGATTAACCTTTAAGTTGTCTTTTATCATAACTTATCATAGGTCATAGGAGTTTAACTCCTTGTATAAACATGATCATGAGCTATTTAGGATTAGATGAGAATTTCCTTTCATCATAACCCTTCGTATCTGAGATTAACATAACATAATCACCTTGTGTAAAGCATAAAAGAGGATATCATAAACTTGCATTTTCGTATTCTTATCATAATCTCACAATTAACATGGTTGTATCCCAATATATATATATACATATCAACATCATACATATTTCCACAACATAGCATCATCATTTATAGGATAACATAATTATCATAGAGCAATCACGACTTTAGAGAACTTAACTCTTGCTTCCAAGAACCTTATTCAAGAACTTACGTTCAACTTACAACAATCATAACAACAACATAGTGAAATACTCAATACCATAACCAATACTAACTCTTTAACTCATAAACGAGATTAACTTATGATGTAGTATAAGGGTAAAGGTCATTAAAGAGTTCATTCAATTCTTAGCCTCAATCCCAAAGTTTTCGTATCACCAAGTAGTAGAAACAACCATAATACACCATCATCTAGATAAGAACATGCTTCACACGAAATTTAAACATAACTAACCACATACTCATCAATTCGTGTGAAATCAACCATAGAAAACAATTACTTTACATCGAAAATCATAAATCTAGAGTTAGAAAGAAAATCCATTTTGTAGAGTAAAAATCCTAGTATTTGAATTTCTTGAAAACTTATCTTTGAAAGGAACTCTTGGGGAAAGGAATCCCAAGAGTGAAAAACCCATAACTTATAGACGAATAATCCTTGAAATTTTATTGGAAACATTCTAGTCTTGGTCTTCTTCCTTAAGCTCTTCTTGTTCTTAATGGAGTTTTGAAAAGGGAGCGTTTCTTGAGAGAGATGGGTAATTCTGTTAGAATCTGATTAGTACGTGTAAAAAGTGGTCTAAAAACTGACCTGTAATCCATAAATAGTCGTCCTATAAAATACCCAAAAGACCCTCCACTTAAATGGGTATTTTTAAGAAGTTAATGTACCAAAAATACGATTATAATGATTCTGGGAAGTGGCTGCGCATCGCGGGGACAATTCCCATTATTTTTCTGAAATATTGGTTTGAGGAAGTGAGGTGAGTTTCAGCCTCGCGTCGCGAGGCTTCCTCTCAATTCTGGAGGCATTAGCCTATGTGTCAGCCTCGTGTCGCACACCTTATGCTTCAATCTTGTTTGTGGACTTTTGGACCCTTTGTACTTCATACTACCTATCCAAGGTATCTTTACATGTTTTGGACTCCATTTGACACCTCTAAACCATCACCTAACATAGGAGCATCAACTAGTTCAATATAGAAAGTTTCCGGACGTCAAGGTATTTCTTTGTCATTTTGGCTCTAACTTTTTCTAAATAAAAATTGTTACATTAATATAGTTCTGGAAACATCATTTTAAATATTATTAAATAGGTTAATCTCTAGTCTAAGTCATGACATTTCCAGATTGTTACATATTTCTATGTTGTGTGTGCATAACTACCTATACTTAGTACAAGTGATGTACTAACCCCATTTCTCCCTTTGTCCCAAACATTTTAGGTTCCTTTCGTTGAAGGATTGTGACGACTATTGAAGGAAGACTTGGAATATCATTCTTTGAGTTTGGTAGGTCCTCACTTTCCAATGGCAATGTCGTTATCAAGATATTGATGTTGTTCTAGTTATAAGATTTCTATTTCTTTCCTTTTCATTTGAAAACGAATGTTTTATAGCCTATATGAGGCTCTTTGTTGTAATGAAGCATGGCTTAAACCAAAATGTTGAATTTGTTCTAGATTGTTTAATATGAGGCATATTATAGACTTCTTATAAAATCATGTTTCTATACTATTTATGTGAAATAAAAGTAAAAGGATATGTAATCTTCTTATACGAAACGTCTATATATACTACATATATATATATATATATATATATATATATATATATATATATATATATATATATTATCTATGTGCAAGCGATAGGTTTAAGTAAACCTCAATGTAGAAGTAATCGAAAAGTTTTAAATTTTCCGCATTCTTAACCTATTAAAGAAATGATGAATGCTAAGAGGCTAGTCTGAGTCCTCTTCGAGGACGACAACACCGGTTACGTCTAGGGGGTGCTCCCTGGATGTGACAGGGAATTTCTTGTGGTCTTTCCTAATGATCTTCCCGGTATTGCTCCCGAATGGGAAATTTATTTTTGTATCGACTTGCTACCGGATACAAATCCCATTTCAATTCCTTCTTATGAGATGGATCCATACGAATTGAAGGAGTTGAAGGGTCAACTCAAAGATTTACAAGACAAGGGTTTCATTCGGCCTAGTATTTCTCCATGGGTGGCTCCGGTATTTTTCATGAAAAAGAAAGAGGGTCCCTTAGAATTTGATCGAGTACCGTCAACTCAACAAAGTCACAATGAAGAACAAGTTTCCTCTCCTTCAGATTGATGCTTTATTTGATCAATTCCAAGGTGCGAGTTACTTTTAGAAGATCGACTTGAGATCGGGATATCACAAACTTATGGTGAGAGATGAAGTTATTCCCAAAATGGCCTTTGGGACTAGATATGGACATTATGATTTCCTAGTCATGTCTTTTTGATTTACTAATGCCCCAGCGGCTTTTATGGATCTCATGAATAGGGTGTTCCGAAGCTATCTTGATGCATTCATGATCGTCTTTATTGATGATATATTGGTGTATTCGAAGAGTGAAGGGGATCAAATGGGGAATTTGAGAGTTGTCTTGCAAATCCTTAAACAACATCAACTCTTTTCAAAATATAGAAAGTGTGAATTTTGGTTGAGGTTGGTAGGGTTTCTTGGACATATTACCTCTAGTGTCGGTGTTGAGGTAGATCCGATAAAGACCTAAGCGGTGAAAAATTAGCCTAGAACTTTGGCTACTACGGATATTAGGAGATTCTTAGCCCTTATCGGTTATTATAAAAGGTTTGTCAATGGGTTTGCATCTCTTGTTTCCCCTTTGACAACTTTGACCCAAACTAATGTCAAATTTGAGTAGTCGGAAGCATGTAAAAGGAGCTTCCAAGTGTTGAAGGATAGGCTTACATACGCTCCGGTGTTGACATTATCGAAGGGTATTAAAGGCTTTGTGCTTTATTGTGATTCATATCGAATTGGGTTGGGGTGTGTCCTTATGCAAACAACTCAAAGTTCATGAGAAGAATTATCTGACTCATGAACTTGAGTTAGCGGCCGTGTATTTGCCTTGAAAATATCGAGGAATTACCTATATGTGGTACATGTTGATGTGTATAGGGATCATAAAAGTGTTCAATACATTATAACCCAAAATGAGTTAATTCTCCGACAAAGAAGGTGGTTGGAATTATTGAAAGACTACGATATGAGTGTTCTGTATCACCCCGACAAGGCTAATGTGGTGGTAGATGATCTATGTTTTTTGTCAATGGGATGTGTGTCCCATGTTGAAGAAGCCAAGAGAGACCTAGTGAAGGATGTTCATAGGTTGTCTCGTTTAGGGGTTTGAATTAAAGATTCTCTAAATGGTGGGTTGTACATCATAACTCTGAGTCGTCTTTGGTGGTTGAGGTGAAGTCTAAGCAACACCTTGATCCATTATTGATGGAGTTGAAGGAAACGTTCTTAAAAAGATGAATGAGTCATTCTCCCAAAGGGGGGGACTGTATTATTAGGTACCTAGGGAGATTGTTTGTGCCCAATATCGATGATTTAAGAAGCCAGATTCTTGAGGAAGCTCATGGTGCCCGTAACTCTATTCATTCGGGTTCTACAAAGATGTATCATGACCTTAGGGAAGTATATTGGTGGGAAGGTTTGAAAAGAGACATAGCGGAATTTGTTGCTAAATGTCCAAATTGCCAAAAAGTGAATGCCGAACATCAAAAGTCGGATGTTTTAACATGGATTTCGTAGTAGGGTTGCACCAGACTCGAAAGCCAAGTGATTCTTTATTAGTGGTCGTGTATAGGTTGACGAAGTACGCTCACTTTATTCCCATCAAGTCTACTTATTCGGCGGAGGATTATGAAAGAATCTATATTGACAAGATAGTGAGTGTTCATGGGTTCCCTTTGTCCATCATATCGGATAGAAGTTCTCAATTCATTTATCGATTTTTTGAGGTCTTTACAAAAAGGGTTGGGTACAAGAATAAAGCTTAGCACCTCTTTTCATACTCAAACGGATGGTCAAGCGGAAAGAACTATTCAAACCCTTGAGGATATGCTTAAGGCTTGTCTTATTAACTTGAAGGGGAGTTGGGATACACATGTTGAATTTTCTTATAATAATAGTTTTCATTCATCCATATTTATGGCTCCTTTTGAAGCTTTGTATGCTAGGAGGTGTATATCTCCTATTGGATGGTATGAAATTTGTGAGTCGTCACTCAATGGTCCAGATTTGATATATATGACCTTAGAGTTAGTTCATGCTATAAGGAATAAATTGAAGACGTCTTATAGTCGGCAAAAGTCTTATGCGGATCATAGGAGAAGGGATGTTGAATTTGAGGAATGTGAAAATTTGTACTTGAAAATTTCACCAATGAAAAGAGTTGTGAGATTTGGAAAGAAGGGGAAGCTTAGTCCCCGGTATATGGGCCCCTATGAAATATTGCATTGAATTGTCAAGGTTGCATATGAGTTGAAACTCCGTAGTGAACTATATTTGGTTCATCCGGTGTTTCATGTCTCCATGCTTAAGAAGTGTGTTGGTGACCCCGAGACCATTCTTCCTATTGAGGGTCTTGGTGTTGATGATAACCTCGCTGATGAAGATGTCTCAGTTGAAATCCTTGATCGTCAAGTGAAGAGGTTGATAAACAAAGAGGTGGCCTCCGTAAAAGTGTTATGGAGAAATTAGCTAGTTGAGGGAGCAACATGGGAGGAGGAGGCCGCCATGAAGTCTCGTTATCCTCATCTCTTTCCTAAATAAGGTTATTCATTCTTACTAATAAAGAAAAAGAATGAGTAAATTTTAAGTTGTCTTTATTTTTGGTGAAGTCTTGCAAAAATGTGCTTGTTACAGTGAATTACAATGAACTTTTACGCCTAAGAATAAAATTTTCAAAGAATGCTCTTTAACTTGATTTGAACTTATGTGGTCTGTTTTAATATGTTGTGCTTCATGAGTCATATTGAGTGTGTTGACATGTGTTGATGAAAGTTTAGGCATAAGTGAATTCTCATGTAGTGAACGTTCAGCTCTTATAAGTGAAATAATGTTTTGAGTTGCATTGTGTAAACGGTCATGTTGTTATGTTGATTTGAGTTGTAATTCGTTTTTTGATATGTTGTTGTTGGTTGGGCTTCTAGTCTTGAGTCTATTCCTTCCTTCAACAAGATTTTAGTGTCATTCGGGGATAAATGTTGCAAAGGGGGGAATAATGTAACACTTCGAAAGTCTAAGAGCTAATATAGAGCCTAACATGAGTGTATAAGAGTTGTAACACTTTTTTAAGGTCAGTCATAATGTACAAAAGTCATTTAGGATGTTTTAGAGTCAAAACATCAAGGAATGTCCATGACGCCCGTAGACTAGTGCAAAAGGTGCTATTGTTCCTTAGCCTATTTGACTAGGTTTTATGAGTCGGAATTCGATTGGATTTTGTATTAGGGTGTATAATACACATTAGATTTGTTTTATAGTCGACACGTCTGAATCCGACACCCCAAGGACCACCTAAAGTGTCCTTGAGGAGGACTCTTCCATTTGTGCTAAAAGTTGTCAAAAGACAATAGCATCGACGGCTGGCCACTTACGAGGCATAGACTAATCGACGTGGTAACGATGGCCACCGTCGATGGTCACTTATCTATTTTGGTAAATGTTCCAAAATGGGCAGGTCTCTGAATCATTCGACGTTCGTGCAGGACGGCCATGAACAGTAACTGTTGTTTGACCTACGGACCAAAGGTCGGGATCGCGATGTTAGGTCGGCACTATTACTGTTAAGCTTTAAATGGACAAATTGATTAATTTAATTAGTTAGGGATTTAATTAGTGATTAGGGTGCTGTTAATTAGTTTAGTTAATTAACTATATATCCTATCCTAAGCCTTAAACCAACTAAACACCCAACCATTCCCAAACTCAAAGTTCTCTTCCTTCTCTATACTTTCTCTCTCCCACAGAAACACCATAGAAGAACACAGTCAAAGAGGGTTCTAGGGCAGCGAGAAGACTACTTTTCTCCATAATTATTCAACAATTAACAAGGTATGGCAACCTTTAACCTTTGAGATTCCTTTCCCCAAAGGGTTCTCCGAAAATTGATTTCAAAAGATGTGTTTCATGTGGGTTTCTTTCTAATACGAATTTGATCTTCTAAATTGCATTGTTTATGATTTTGTTTGGTTATTATGATTAGACTATGATGTATTATGATTCAATTATGCTACTTTTTGATGTATTGACTTAGTTTGTGGAAGATGGCCTTTTTCCCTAAACCCTAGGTTGTGATCTTTAATTGAATTGCTGAGTATTAGTGCAATTGACTTGGTTAATGTGTGAATTACGATTCTATGATGTTGTTATGCCGATTGATGATCGAATTGGGGTTTCTTGATGGTAAGACCATGATGATGGCTTGGAAGAGGAAGATGTAAGACTTGTGATCTTGAAACTTTAATTCAATTGAAGCGTATGTGTTGTGATTTAATTTATTAGGATGGTATGATGTTGGTATTGAAATGTCTTGCTTTATGAATTATGAGATCATGTTAAGGCTTTAATGATATAAGGATGTTGTTAAAGCACTTTTGTGCATTACTATGATATGGTATAAGGTGTTGATCTCACTATGTGGGTTGTATTGAAAGGTTATTCTCATGCAATTCCTAATGAGGTCAATATTATGATATACAAGAGGTTATTCTCCTATTAACTTAAATAAGATTTGATAATAATGGATTACTTAAAGACATTTCAAAAAGGGATTATAGCATAGCACTGAGAGAAATAGTAGAGTGGAGTGTCCCTTCCCATATAGGGAAGGTAGGTTAATTATTATACTCATGAGATTGGAGACTATAATGCATGGAGAATAAAGAGGGTCCCAACTACATCACCTAGTTCTTGAACTATGTTGCCTCCATAGGAATACTAGCTAGTGGATCCACCTAGATGCTATGTTCATGTTTGCTACTAGTTTGGCCGGTAGACCACCTTCCATCGATGTAAGGTTTCACAACACCGGATTCTACACTTAGCTCTTGTGGTCTATGTCGGTTAAGGAAAGTGTTCCCGAAAGTATAATGAAGTAATGAAGTGAGAACTAACTAGGGTGACTTAAGAGGTTTGACTTTGCCTAGGTAGGGGTATGGGACTCTACCTATGCCTTGCACTTCTTTGCCTTGAGGGAATCCTTAGGAGGTTGTTCTTGTGTTCTTGTAATGTATATGTTGACTTTAAATATTGATGACTCTATATGATGTTAGTTTCACTTATGAGCCTGTTGTTGGTCTATATTGCTAAAGTATGATGATGGTTACTTTCGATGATTTGTTATGTGAAGTTACGTATTGCTTATGGTCTTTTTTTTGGATTACTTGATTAAGTGAGGTTATGGGGCTTTTCTTGGTCATTTCACTTGTAGACTTTATATGGGGTTATGGGTAAGTGTCTAGTGTATGTTCAAATGTTATGGAATTCTTATGTATGCGTTGTGGTTATAATATGATATTGACGTTATTTGGCTATACATGTGTTGACTTGACTTAGTATTGTTTGTCTTTTGTTGGATATGCTATTGCCTTGAGGATTATGTGCCTATTGGTTGATATAGTTTCTTATTTGTCCATAAAAGAGATTTTACAGTAAGTTAGCATGCCTTTATAAATTTGTCCCTTTTAGCATGATTTAAATGTTATATGTGCATGTGTTTCCATACTTAGTACAAGTAATGTGCTAACCTCTATTTCTCCTTTTTCCATAACATTTTAGGTTCCGGTCATTGAACGGTTTGTGACCGATTTGAAAGAAGGCTTGGATCGTTCCTCCAAGTGTGGGTATGTCCTCAAATTCCGAGGATGATGTCTTTTCCTCACTCTACCTATGTTACATTGTTATTGTCTTAAGACAATCATTTCGCTCTTATTGTTTCTGGATATTGTTGTAAGCCCTAAGTGGAATTTATACATTTGTGTAAGGGCTATTCCCTTTTAAGATTATTTTTTGTATCTTATATATATATGTGTGCCATAAAAGTATAAGACTGTGTAATCTTCTTATACAAAGGGTCTAAGTAAATTCACTATGAATATAATATGTGTATGCGAGAGGTCTATGAAACCTCATGATATACATATAGAAGAAAAGTTTTAAATTTTCTGTATTTTAAACTATTAATGTAAAGATGAATTCTAACAGGCTAGTATTAGTCCTCTACAAGGACGACAACGCAAGTTACGTCTAGGGGATTCTCCCTGGATGTGACATCCGCTACGCGGAGTGCTTCCCACTAAGAGCAAATGTGCTGCCTTTGAAATCTTGCTAGCACAAAGGATGGATCCTCCTCAAGGACCCTTTGGTTGGTCCTATGGGTGTTTTGCACGGACGTTTCTACCCTAAATACTCTCGTATAGATGTTAGAAACCTCTGGCATCAATTGGAACTCCAAAAAACACATAAAACAGGCCAAGACACACAAGCATGTTTCAAGGCAAAACTTTCAAACGTCTTGGACATTCTTGGACGTTTGACCTTCAAACACTTCAAAACTTCAGACACTTCCTTAAATCACTATAATTAGTCATTTTAGGACTTAATAAACTCATAACCAACATATTACACTCTAATTCAAGCTAGCTCATTTTGAGGGTGTAACAATACTCCCCCACTTGGAAACTTTCATCCTCGAATGACACTTTCTACTCTTTAGTCACATTAAAGAGATAAGAAACTCAAGACTAGCAACACATAACTATACCACACATTATACAATACACATATATAGGAGGAACACCTTCTCCACACTGTAACACCCCGTAATTTCCATGACCTATACTAGAGCTTCATATGTTTTATAATGATGATTTTAGACCTAAATAAGTATAAATAAAATGTTTGACAAGTATTGTAGCCATAGCATCAAATAAATACCTTAACGCCCGAAAACTAACGAAATTAAACTAGTAGACATCCCTATGTTTGGTGAAGCTTTGTGAGGGTCATACTAAGTCTACAACTTGTAAAAAGACATTAAAAAGGTAAAATATAGTATATAGGGTCAAAACGTACAGTCACGACTCCCCAAGGACCATCGGAAGGGTCCTTTTTGAGGACCTAAACTTGGGCGAGCAAGCTACATAATCAGCCTGCGCGCATCCATGAAAATAAAGGATGTTACGTATCGCGCAGGCAACACAAGGAGGCCAAAAAGTTTCCCCGCTACGCCGGGTCTCCACGAGTCTTACTGCGTCAACCCGGATTTCAAAAATAAAATGTGAAATTGACCCCGCGACGCACAACTACTTCCCAGATTCGTTAGTGTCTTATTTTAGTCAATTTGATTTCACAAAAACACCCAATTATGTGACAGGTCTTTTTGGTAATTTAGGGGGTTACTATATATTGATTAAGGGTCAGTTTTAAGTCATATTTACCCACTCCAATCAATTTGCCAAAAAAAAAGACCCAAAAGTTGTCATCACTCTCTACTTTCTCTCTCCCTATATCCTTCATTGAAGAACCATGAAAGCTTGAAGAATACGACCAATTTCTCTAGGATTTCACTTGAATTTAGTGGATAATGCTTAATTAAGGTATGGTTTCTTTCACTATTGGGATTCCTTTCCACTAGATGTCCTTCCAAAGGTAAATTCTAAAATCCCCCAAAACAATGTTTTTTCTCCTCACATATGTCTTCTTTGAAAAACTAAATTATGAATCAATTGTGATGAATTATGATGAATTAATATTGTTTAAGTATATATTGATGGTTAATTGATGTTTCCTATGCGTTATCCTTTGACCCATGTCTTTCCCGAAGTCCCTAAATTCATGGATTGATTAGGGTAAATAATTGAAGGTGATGAACATGTCACTTGTTTACTTTGATTTTAGTTATGATAATACTTCATGATTGCCATATTTCATATATGCTGTTTGTGAATTCTTGGGCGTTGAATTATGATGTCACATGAAGGGAAAAGAGGTATGATCTTGATTCTTCTTTGATCTAAGTTATGAAAGGTGAAACTACTTAGATGGTAATGATGTTATAGCTATTGTGTTTCGAGATGTTGATGACATAATTCCCTTATAAATGACCCTCGACACATGTATTGGATATAAGTTATGTATGAATAATATAGTATGATCTTTATGTGATTGAATATAGTTTCTCATGAATATAATGAAGGGTTGACTGGAAAGTTTACTCACTTGCCATTGTGTCTAAAGTGAAAGGATAGTTCTCACTTGTGATCACCTATGAGCTATTATGATAATATGTTTACATAAGGGTCTAGAAGAGACTAATTTGAGTATGATGTAATAAGATGTTTACTAAAGGGAATAAATTCTTAGCACCGAAAGGACATGTAAATGAGATGGATGTCTCACGTTTAGTAAGTTCGGCCTCCTACATGGGTTTCCTCACGTTAGTAAGTCCAATTCCAAAGTTATGTGTTGTCCCATGAGATGGAAACCTCCACGTCTAGTAAGTCAAGGTTTCTAGTAACAATCTCCTTGACCCTTAACTATGTGCCCACATAGGAATATAGCTTAGTGGATCCACCTAGATAGCTTCGTACGAATGGTTGCACCTTAGGCAAGTGTTTACCCTCTATTTTTGGTGTGGGAGTAGAACACCAGATTCCATGTAGCTCACGTGTTCTCATTACAGTTATTGCACTTCTTTCACTAATGTAACTATAAATGAACAAGTTATTTATGTGTACTCTTGTTTGGGTTATCTTAAAGGTTACCACATAGTGTGAGGGCAGGTATGGGACTTCTCTTACACATTGCACATGTGTGATCATACAGGATGGTTCTAGTGCTGTTCTTTTATGATTATGATTATGATTATGATTATGTTGATAAGCTATGAGTAGTATTGAGATGTGAAGCATGTTATGAAAAATATTAGAATATGTTGTAAGTATGAAGTGGATTGTTTAATGATATTTAGCTTTGGATAGGGTTATGGGGTTTTATTCTTGGCATTGCACAAGTGTTGCTTGAGTTGCTTATATGTTGGAATGACTATGATGTTCCATATTTTTGTATATTGAATTGTTTGATATTATGCATGGTTTAACTAAATTGTGCCTTTTCTCATGCATTAATGATTTTTATACATAGAGTTCATACTTAGTACATGTGTTTTGTACTAACCCTTTTTTCTTCCATTTTTCTTAAACATTGTAGGTTCGGTACACTAAGGTATCTTGAGGATAAAGCAAGAAGGCTTGGACTAGTTTCTCCAAGTTTCGGTAGGTCATCTCCTATTGTTGAAAACATTAACGTAAGCCCTAAGTGGCAATTATGGATTTTGTTTAACGGCTATGTCCAAATTTTTGACTTCGTTTAGATGGTTTTGATATGATACAAAGTATTAGACTAAATTCCTATGTATTGTTATGTTTTCTAAGCGAGAAGGCTAAGT
Source organism: Solanum lycopersicoides (assembly GCA_022817965.1). NCBI lineage: Eukaryota > Viridiplantae > Streptophyta > Magnoliopsida > Solanales > Solanaceae > Solanum > Solanum lycopersicoides. The sequence goes on from JAJJBR010002788.1 coordinate 61,996, forward strand.
AAGCTTCCTATGTGACAGTTCTATGCAAAACTCACTACGCGTATGTATATATATAAGTAAAAGTTTTAATTTTTTGCTATTTTTGACCTATGATATGCTATGACGAATTCTAAGACTCTTGTCTATGTCCTCTTCGAGGATGAAGACGCCTGTAACGCCTAGGGCGTACTTTGGGTCGTCAAAAACTTGCTATCAGAGCTTGGGGTTAAGTAATATTAGGATTGATGTCTCACTAAACCACGTCTATGTAGGGTCTTATTCATAATTTTGAAGCGCGCCACACTTATGAATGAAAGACTATGTGATTCTTAGGAACTTTCACTCTCTTGTTATTCCTTAGTCGTGCCTAGTAAGATTATCTTTATCTAGTCCTTTATTCTAATCCTTTTATTGTGCTTATAGGTAATGAATACAAGGAGGAAGAATGCTCAAAGGTATGAAGAGGAGAATTTGAATGAGGAAAATCCCCCTCAAGCTCCTCAAAACCCTCAAGTTCTTATTGAAGAAGGGGCTATGTCCCAAATGCTAACACCACCGCTTAAAGATTATGGATTTCACAAGGATGAATCCCCCTACTTTCTTTGGTTCAAAGGTGGAGGAGGACCCACAAGTGTTCATAAATGAAGTGCTTAAGGTTCTTGATGCTATGGGTGTGTCTTATCAAGAAAAGGCGGAACTAGCCGCCTACCAACTCAAGGATGTGGCTCAAGTTTGTCATGAGCAATGGAGGGATGAAAGGCTGATTAAAGAGGGTCGTATTACTTGGGAGGCTTTCTTTCCCTTAGAATTAAGTGAGAAGAAAATGAAAAAATTAATCAACCTTCGTGAAGGGGGTATGAGCGTGAGGGAGTATAGCCTCAAGTTTACTCAACTATAAAAGCACGCTCCTACTATGGTTGCAGATTCTATGGCTAAAATGTACACATTTGTCATGGGGATATCCGATTTTGTGGTTAATGAGTCTAGGTTAGCTATGTTGATTCCTATCATGGACATATCTCGTATCATGGTTCATGCCGAACAAATTGAGGAACAAAAGCTTAAGCAAGTTTGTAGAGAGTTGAAGAAGGTGAGAACCGAAGTTGGGAATTTTTCTAAGGATAGATTTGAGGTTCAACACAGACCAAGGTTCAAGAAAAGGTTTTCTAATAAAGACTCTTATAATGCTCCAATGGTCAATAAGAGTAAGGTTTCAACTCCCAAGCCCCAAGAGTGGAAAGGTGGTAGTTCCTATATGGAGAGACATCTTTGTTAAAAATGTGGTAGAAAATATGATTGTAAGTGCCTTGTTGGCACGATTAATTGCTATAATTGTTGCAAGAGTGGCCACATGAAGAGAGATTGACCTATGATGAAATATCAAGAAAGGGAAAGTTCTCAAGCACAAGCAAATGCCCCAAATCTGGATGATCCTAAAAAGAATCATTTCTATGCTCTCCATTCACGAGGTGATCAAGACAGATCTCCAGATGTGTTGACCGGTATGTTACAAATATTTCCTTTGATGTATATTCTTTGTTGGACCCCGGTGCTACATTATCATTTGTTACCCCTCTTGTAGCCATGAAATTCGATATAATACCAACATCTTAGATGAGACCTTTTCGGTTTCTACCCCGGTGGGTGATTCCGTGTTGGCAAAAAGAGTCTATAAAGGTTGTACTCTTTCCTTGCCCTATAGAGTTACACTAGTTGATTTGATAGAACTTGATGTGCTAGATTTTTATATCATATTAATAATGGATTGGTTACATGCTTTTTTTGCCTCTATCTATTCTAGGACAAGGATAGTCAAATTTCAATTTCGAAATGACCCCATTTTTGAGTGGAGGGGAGGAAACGCAAATCCTAGGGGTAAGATCATTTCGTGTCTAAAGTCTTGAAAGTTGATTGCTAAGGGCCTTTTCCACATAGTAAGAGTTATTAATCTTGAATCCGAGGTCCCTCCCATAGAGTCAGTACCCGTAGTAAGGGAGTTTTCGAAGGTTTTTCCCGATGACCTTCTCAGAATTCCTCCAGAACGGGAGATAGACTTCGTTATAGATTTATTGCCGGATACATAACATATTTCAATCCCTTCTTATCGGATAGCCCCGGTCGAGTTGAAGGAACTAAAGGCTCAACTAAAAGATTTGCTGGATAAGGGTTTTATTCAACCAAACATATATCCATGGGGTGCTCCGGTATTGTTTGTGAAAAAGAAGGATGGGTCTTTGAGAATGTGTATCAATTATCTTCAATTGAACAAAGTCACCATAAAGAATAAGTACCCACTACCTCAGATTGATGACTTGTTGGACGAACTCCAAGGAGCGAGTTACTTTTGAAAGATTGACTTGAGGTCGGGTTATCACCAACTTAGGGTGAGAGAGGTTGATATTCCCAAAATGGAATTCCAAACAAGATATGGTAAATTTGAATTCCTAGTTATGTCATTTGGTCTAACAAATGCCCCGGTGGCTTATATGGACCTTATGAATCGAGTTTTTAGAAAGTATCTTGTTTTTTTCTTGATTGTCTTCATTGATGATATTTTGATATACTCGAGGAGTGAGGATGATCATATGATTCATTTGAGGATAGTTTTTCAAGTTCTCAAGTATAACAAACTTTTCGCAAAATTTAGTAAATGTGAGTTTTTGTTGAGGTCGAATGCTTTTGTTGGGCACGTTGTATCTTTTGAAGGGGTATAGGTCAATTCGAGGAAGACAGAAGTGGTCAAAAGTTGTCCTTGACCTTTGAATCCTACCGACATTCTAAGTTTCCTAGGGTTGGCCGGTTACTATAGGAGGTTTTTTGAGGTATTTTCATATATCGCATCTCCAATAACGCCCTTAACCCAAAATAAGTCTAAGTTCAGATGGTTGGAATTTTGTGAAAGGAGTTTCCAATTACTGAAAGATAAAGTCACCTACGCTACGGTGTTGACCTTACCGGAGGGTACCGATGGATTTGTGGTTTATTGTGATGCCTCCCGAGTGGGTCTAGGATATGTTCTGATGGAACATGCCAAGGTCATAGCGTAATATTCTAGGCCACTGAAGAAGCATGAGAAGAATTACCCAACTCATGATCTTGATCTTGTGGCCGTGGTATTTGCCTTAAAATTTTGGAGACACTATCTCTATAGGGTACATGTTGACGTGTTCACCGATCACAAGAGTCTACAATATGTATTCACCCAAAAGACTCGAATATATGCCAAAGAAGATGGTTAGAGATTTTAAAGGATTATGACATGAGTATCCTTTACCATCACGGGAAAGCTAATATGGTGGAGGATTATTTGAGTTGAGTTTCCATGGGTTTTGTGGCTCATTTGATTGATGAGAAGAATGAATTAGTGAAGTATTTTCATAGGGTGTCCCGGTAGGGTGTCCGAATAGAAGAATATTAAAAGGGTGTTTTTATGGTTCTTCATAACTCCGAGTCGTCTTTAGTGGTGGATGTAAAGTCTAAGAAACATCTTGATCCCCTATTGATGGAGTTGAAGGAGTCGGTCTGTAGGAAGAATAATTAGTCATTTTCCCAATAATATGATGGGTTACTTAGGTACCAAGGAAGGTTATGTGTACCTGGTGTGAATGGTTTAAGGGAGAAAATCATGGAAGAGGATCATGGCTCCCGATATTTCATTGACCCGGGGGCCACCAAGATGTATCATGATTTGCGTGATATTTATTGGTGGAAACGAAAGGAAAGGGGGATAGCAAATTGTTTTGCTAGGTGCTCAAATTGTAAACAAGTCAAAGTCGAGCATCAAGGGCCGGGAGGTATAACCCAAGATATTGATATTCCCACTTGGAAGTGGGAAGATGTCAGCATGGATTTCCTTGTAGGTTTGCCTCACAGCTGTCGACAACATGACTCCATATTGTTCATAGTGGATAGATTGACCAAGTCATCCCACTTCCTTCCCGTAAAGGTTTCTTACTCGGCGGAGGAGTATGCTAAATTTTATGTTAAAGATATCCTGAAGTATCATGGTCCCCCCTTGTCGATCATTTTGGATAGGGGAGCCCAAATTCAATTCACATTTTTGCAGATCTTTCCAAAATGGACTTGGTACGCAAGTAAAGCTTAGCGCCACTTTCCACCCTCAAACGGATGGAAAAGTGGTGCACACCATACAAACTCTAGAAGACATGTTGAGGGCTTGGGTGATTGATTTCAAGGTCAATTCTGATGACCACCTACCATTAGTCGAGTTCTTCTATAACAATAGCTACTATGCAAGTATTGGTATTGCACCTTTTGAACCACTTTATGGTAGGAGGTGCCGTTCCACGATTGAATGGTTTGAAGTGGGTGAGTTTGATTTTATTTGTCCTGAGTTAGTGTATGAGGCCACGGAAAAGGTTTGACTCATAAGGGAGAGGTTGAAAACGGCTTTTACTCAGCAATGATCTTATGCCTACAGTAGAAAGAGGGACCTTGAATTCGAAGTACGAGATTGGGTCTATTTGAAAATTTTACCATGAAAGGGGTGATGAGCTTTGGAAAGAAGGGAAAACTTAGTCCCTGTTATGTAGTCCCTTATGATATTTTGAAAAGGGTAAAGGAAGTGGAATATAAGTTAGAGTTTCCAATTGAATTGGCCTCGATTCATCCGCTGTTCAATATGTCCATGCGCAAGAAATGTATAGGTGATCCGGTGTCCATTCTTCATAGAAGGTTTAGGGGTAAAAGAGTACCTTTGTTATGAAGAGGTCCAGGTAGAGATCTTGGATCGTCAAGTTAAGAAATTGAGGAATAAGGAGGTTGCATCCGTAAAGCTTCTATGGAGGAACCACCTTGTGGAGGGTGCTACATGGGAGGCTGTGGCCGACATGAAGTGTTGCTATCCTCATCTTTCCCCCCTTAATCTTAGTCAAGATTGATGTTAGCGGTTCCTTATATGACTATTATGAATAATGTTGAACTTATCATGTGTTTCTAAATATGTGATATTATAGTAGAAATTCATGCCTAAGTTGAGTTCTTTTTTTCCCATGAAATATGTTTCTTACAGTTCGCTTTCACTTAAGTATGTGGTGTGCTATAAGTACTCATGGAAATTATAGTGAGCATGTTTGATATTGTTTTGATAAGAAATCAGCATCTCAACTCTTAATGTTCATATTGAGCTCATATTAAAACGGAGAAGGTAGTACCTCCTTATGTGATATGAAAAGTTCAGTTTGTGTTATCTTATGTTGTGGATTAAGTTCCTATGTGTTATTTCTATGGTTATATGTTGAATGGAGTTTATAATACCTCCTATGAGATGTGACTCATTATGATATTGGATGTTGGTTTATTGCTAGTATTGAGTCTCTTCCTTTTTCCCAATATAAGGTTTAAGGTGTCATTCGGGGACGAATGTTCCTAAGGGGTAGATACTGTAACACCCCGTAATTTCAATGAACAATAATAGAGCCTAATATTGTAACACCCTGTAATTTAAAAGAAAGGCCTTAACGTCTCGAAACTAACGAAATTCAACTAGTAGACGTCCTTATGTTTGGTGAAGGATTGGGAGGGTTATATTAAGTCCAAAACTTGTAAAAAAACATTAAATAGGTAAACTATAGTATATACGGTCAAAACGTAAAGTCACACTCCCCAAGGACCACATGAAGGGTCCTTGAGGATGACCTGAACTTGGGCGAGCAGGCTGCAATAGTAGTCTGCGTGCAACCAAGAAAATTGAGTATGTTGTTCATCGCGCAGCCAATACATGGAGGCCAAAAAGTTTCCTCGCAACGCCGGGACTCAACTAGGCTTAATGCCTCACCCCGGATTTAAAAAATATAATGTGAAATTGATCCCGCGAAGCGCAGCAACTTCACAGATTCGTTAGTATTGTATTTTAGTCAATTTGACTTCACAAAAAGATCCAATTGAGTGCGGGGGCTTTTGTGTAATTTAGGGGGTGACTATATATTTATTAAGGGTCAGTTTTAATTTATTTTTACCGGTTCCAATAAATTCCCCAAAACAAAAACTCAAAAGCTCTCATCTCTCTTACTTTCTCTCTCACTAAATACTCCATTGAAGAAGTAAGAAATCTTGAAGAAGAAGATAAATTTCTCAAGGATTTCACTTGAATTTCGTGTATTAAGATTCATTAAGGTATTGTTTATTTCACTCTTGGGATTCCTTTCCCCAAGAGGTCTTTCCAAACATGATTTATAAAATCCCCCAAAACATGGGTTTTTCTCCTCACATGAGTCTTCTTTGAAAAACAAAATTATGAATCAATTGTGATGAATTATTATGAATTAATGTTGTTTAAGTATATATTTATGGTTAATTGATGATTTCCTATGTGTTTTCCCTTGACCCATGTCTTTCCCAAAATCCCCAAATTCTTAAATTTATTAGGGAAAATTATTGAGGGTGATGAACATGTCACTTGTTTACTTTTATTTTAGTTATGATAAGACTTCATGAATTTCCCTATTTCATATGTTGGTTGTGAATTTTTTGGCGTTGAATTATGAATTCCCATGAAGGGCAATGAGGTATGACCTTGATTCTTCTTTGATCTCAATTATGAAAGTTGAAATAAATTAGATGGTGCAGATGCTACATCTATTGTGTGTCCAGATGTTGATGACATGATTCCCTTATCCTTGACCCTAGACACATGTATTGTATATGAGTTATGTATGCATGATATAGTATGATCGTTATGTGATTGAATGTAGTTTCTCATGAATATAATGAAGGGTTGAGTGGAAGTTTTACTCACTTGCCATTGTGTCTAAAGTGAAAGGATAGTTCTCACTTTTGATCACCTGTGAGCTATTATGATAAGATATTTACATAAGGGTCTAGAAGAGACTAATTTAAACATCTATGATGTAATAAGATGATTAGTAAAGGAAATAAATGTTTAGCATCGAAAGAACATGTAAATGACATGGAGGTCACACGTTTAGTATGTCCGGCCTCCCACATTGGTTTCCTCACGTTAGTAAGTCCGAATTCCCATGTTTTGTGTTGTCTCATGAGATGGAAACCTCCACGTCTACTAAGTCAAGGTTTATAGTAACAATATCCTTGACCCTTAACTATTTTCCCACATAGGACTCTATCTTAGTGGATCAACCTATATAGCTACGTACGAATGGTTGCATCTTAGGAGAGTATTAACCCTCTCTTTTTGGTGGGTGAGTAGATCACCGGATTCCATGTAGCTCACATGGTCTCATGTCGGTTATTGCACTTCTGTCCCTAATGTAAAGGTAAATGAACAAGTTATGTATGTGAACTCTTGTTAGGGTTGTCTTGAAGGCTACCACATAGTGTGAGGGAGGACATGGGACTTCTTTTACACAATGCACATGTGGGATCATATGGGATGGTTCTAGTAATGTTCTTTTATGATTATGATTATGATTATGTTGATAAGCTATGAGTAGTATTGAGGTGTGAAGCATGTTATGAAAAATATGAGAATATGTTGTATGTATGAAGTGGGTTACTTAATGTGATATTTAGCTTTGGATAGGGTTATGGGTCTTTATTCTTGGCATTGCACAAGTGTTTCTTGAGTTTCTTATTTATTGGTATGACTATGATGTTCCATACATATGAATATTGAATTGTTGGATATTATGCATGGTTTTAACTAAATTGTGCCTTTTCTCATTCATTAATGATTTTTATGCATAGGGACCATACTTAGTACATGTGTTTTGTACTAACCCATATTTCTTACGTTTATCCCAAACACTTTAGGTTCGGGCCGTTGAGGTATCTTGAGGCTAAAGCTAGAAGGCTTGGAATAGACTCTCCATGTTTTTGTAGGTCCTCTAGTTCGAGGATGCTACGACATACTCTACCTTAGTCGTACTTGTATTGTCTAAAGACATTATTTTGTCTCCTATTGTTGAAAAAATTGATGTAAGCCCTAAGTGGCAATTATGGATTTTGTATTAGGGATATGCCTGAATGTTTGACTTCGTTTAGATGGTTTTGATATGAGACAAAGTATTAGACTAAATTCCTATGTATTGTTATGTTTTCTTAGTGATCACTACGCTTTGGGTCGTTACACACACATTCTCATGCTCATAAACATCAACTCTAAAAACATTATGACAATTTTTCATGAAAGAACAATTTACTCAAAATTTCAAAATCATCACAGCGAGCACCAAATTTATTGCAGTGAAATATGCTCCATTATCCCTTAATGCAACTCTTAGGCAATTTATGATAAAAGCATGAAATATGAGAGACAAAACCATATAAACTCATTTTACAACATAATCATAAATTTATCAAATGCACAATGCAAGGAGATCAGTGAAATTCGATTTCAACTAGACTTCTATACAAAATGCAACATGCACATGCTACTATGATTTTCTATCTCTAAAGCTTCAATAGAATAGAAGAGATGACAAATCAAAACTCCACTACACACCATACTCCCCCTCTTAGAAGGAACCCGTTACAACAAAAGAGAGAAATTATAACTTACGGAATCATCATCCAAATCTCCCCCTTTAGTGTGAATAGCATAGAAGCGATACATCTTTGGAGCACCATTTTCCGGAGTATTAGGACGATCTTTCTTGGCCTCTCTTCCTCTAGCTGAAATAGTAGGACAATCTCTCACATTATTAACATCCTTAACACAGCCATAGAAACCATAAGTACCATATAGACATTTCCCATAGTTCTTCTTCGCAAAAGTAACACAAGAAGACTTACCACCTTCAGAATTACTACTAGCCTAACTCTTGGCATTAGGAGCACTAGGTCCATCTTTATTTGGAGCCCTCTTCTTAAACCTAGGTTGGTTTTGCTCATTATATCCACTCCTCTTCAAATTTCTTGAGATCCTACTAAGTTTGAAATCTTTAATAGCTTGAGCATCACCATTAACCAAGACAAGTTCATATCATAATGTAGAATAGTCGTACAACTCTCTTGTTCCACAAGGTCGGCAATACCGGTTACGAACCTACTCATCTCATTCCTAGGATAAGACACAAAGGATGGAGCATACCTAGACAACATGGTGAACATTAAAGAATACACTTCAACACTCATGTTACTTTGCTTAAGGTTAATGAACTCTTCAACCTTTGCCTACCTCCTCTCACGGGGAAAGTACTTTTCTAAGAAAGCCTCTTTAACTCCTCCTATTCTATGGGACCCGAGTCAACCATCTTATTTTCTTTCCATTGAGTGTACCATACATGAGCAACCTCCCTCAATTTTTATAAAGATACTCCGCCTTCTCCCTAGAAGTCACACCCATGGCACTCAACACCTTGTACACATCATCAAAAAAAATCTTGAGAATCCTCTCCCAATTTTAGAGGCTTAAAAGATAGGAAGATTCATCTTGACAAAGCCTCTCAATCTAGATGTCACGGTACTCTCCAAATCATTTACCCTAGTCCCTTTTTTTCCAGTCACATGAGTTGTCATAGCTCGAGCTAGGGTAAGACGTGCTTCTCTAATATCTCTATTAGTCATTTTTGGGGTAACCACCGAAGCCTCATTCTCTTGACCCTTAATAGGATATTGCTCACCTGGAGGGATTTGCACACCTTGTGGAGCCTGTGCACATTGTAGAACTTGCTCAACTTGGGGAGGAACTCCCTCATTCACCCTCTCCTCATCAACTCTTCTAGCGGTCATCCTTCTAGTGGTCATCTCCTATAAGTACAAGGAAAAACATTAAGAAGCACACTCGTAACTTTCAACACAAGTGGCACGACACAAGAGAAACGAAGAAAGTGAAACTCTATCTTCCTATAGCCTTTCGCTCATATATGTGTCACGACTCACACCGATGAACACGACTCTACTAGACGTGTCCTTTTGAGACTTTTTGATTCCTATGACTACTTCATAAGCTATGCTATGATACCAAGTTTGTCACAAATTGAGAGCACACCCTAGAAGTTAGGGCAACCATCGACTCAGAACAAGACGTACTCGACCTCTCTGAGATCTTGTAAAAGCCCATTGAAATCATTCATTGCATATATGTATGAAAAGTAGTGCGGAATTGAAACATTTTACATGAAATATTACTTCAAAATATCTTTCGTAGAACAAACATAATGAATAAGGCTAATTCTCAATGTCACCATTATAGACAAACGGATATCTTGGGACACGGCCTATACAATATGTTATAGAAATAGCTAAGTCTATTACACTGCTTTTTAATGATAGAAAACTAACGATTGTAATTTCCTAAAATCAAGTGAGGAGATACCCCAACTTTGCTTGAATGAACCCGGAGAGCATACCCCAGCTGAGACCGGTGGTGTCGTCCTCTCGGAGGACTCAGACAAGCCCTTAGCATTATTCATAACATGTGATCAATAAAAAATGCGGAAAATTTAAAAATTTTACATTCTATTTGAAGTGTAGTTAGACTTCATACTTAACATTCATAATTACATACGATATTCTAAAAACTTGTCTCACATATATAAAACCACCTAAAGAGTGAAAATCTGGACTTAGCGAATATATAGACAATATGCCATATAGGCCTTAATACAAAAGAATCCAAAAGAACATAAATAGATTAGAATATTCTTAAAACTACTAAGTCTTCATAAGCTGGATTATTAAGATATCATCCCGGAACATGAGGACCTACCAAGACATGGAGAAAGAGTTCCAAGCTTCTTCAAATCAACCTTCTTAAACTTCAATGGCCGGATCCTACAGTAGTAATATAAAGTAATGGGGTTAGTACGCCACATGCACTAAGTATTGGCATAAGCACATAACACTAAAGCACATGCATGAAGAGTATTATTTATCATTTCTTTAGAAAGCATGCTAAGTCATATGAATGTCTTCAATGAAGATACCCTAGAACATATACAAGTTAAGGATTCGATAAACATAAAGCATGATCATAATCAAGGACATATTATCCTAGAGTCTGTTAACAATACATATTCAAAATATCATAGAACATAACATACAAAAACACTTACCAAAGATCTCATTCCCAACCTACAAGTGAAATGGTTATGTGAAGCCCCATAACCCCCACACAACCAAGTAGATAAGATAGGGATACCATGAGGAAAGATTTGCTTCATATAATTTGTAACGCAAGTATTCATCACTTCATATAATAATATACCCCAATAACATATTAATCATAGTGACCAACATCATATAATAGTAACATAAGGTATCATAAACATATATCTTTCATGTTATCATATTATATAAGAACAATCTTCTAGGACTTCCCTTAGAGTCAACTTGTGCAATGTCTAGGTAGAGTCCCATAACCCTACCTATACTAAGTAGACTCTTCAAGTCACCCTAGTCAACGTTCATTTACATGTCTTTAATTTTACATGAGGGAACATTCGCCTTAACCGACATGTACCATGTGAGATGAACATGGAATGTGGTGTCATAAAACCCCACACCAAAAGAAGGTGGTGTCACGACCGAAATCTAGACCCAGAAGAGACCGGCGTCGTTGACCTCTCAGAGGTCGCAGACAAGCCTACATACGTCATTCTTACTTCATCTAGGTTAATATTAGCGGAAAATTTGAACTTTTTGATTTCTTATTTCATGCAAAACATTTTTAAACTTGACATCATAGGCGTTCACAAATCAATTATCTAATATAGAGATAATCAAATGAAAGAAACAGTTCATGATTGCATTAAACGTATTTTTGCCAAAACGGCACCAATACAAAGTCTGAAATGAAAATGTAAAGAAACACTAGTGGAACATGCTCCACTAGCTAAAACCTACATCTAAGATAGATAATAATGGTAGACATCCTCGAAAGAATGAGGGCCTACCAAGTCCGGATGAAAGATCCACGTCCGGATAGCTGCAACGTCAACCAGTAAGCTTTAGCGTCCACCTGTGCCTGCACCTAAATATATAAAGTTGTATGGGATTAGTACACACTTGTACTAAGTATGGGTATATGCAAGCACACACCAAGGACATGCATGAGTAAGAATAGCTCTTTCCTAACAACATGATTTATAGAAAGTCAAGTCAGTAGACTTGCAAAATTTGAATTAGGAAAGTTAGTGGACCTGCCAAATTTGGATTTGGAAACTCAGTGGACTTGCCAAATTGGATTAGGAAAGTCATGCCACGAGAGTAACTTACATCATCATACGTATCATATTCCACCCAACACATAACATCTTACACATAGTACATAAAATATTGCATATAGCACATAACATCTTTCATATCATTCGTTCATATGCAATGAGACCTTCAAATCATGGACTTGACATTAAGACTTCCCAAAATGAGGGCTCAACATATGGGACCTCAACTAGGGAGTCTTCTTTAGCAAACACAGAATCTTCTTCATTCATTCATACGTACTTTGTTTCATTCATTCATAAGCTAGTGTAAACACCAGCTATACCTAGGATGTAGTTTAAGACTCTCATCGGGTTTGCTGTTCAATGATCAAGAATAACCTAGTGTTATTACTTGAGTCTAGCTCACCTCTTGATTATCCTATCCCAACACCTTTGGTATCGTTCATTTCATTATGTGTATCATAGGCTAGCCTCAGTCATTCATTGGGAACTTTAACTTTAACCGACATAGATCATGTGAGCATCATGAAATCAAGTGTCTCCCCACCACCGAAAAGAGGTGGAATTACCGGCCAAAGTGACCCAAAACATGCTAGCGTACATGGGAATTGAACCCCGCCAAATCCCTATATTGGCAGTATAGGTTCGAAGACAAGGAGATATAAGGGGACCCATACCCGGCATGTCGGACAGTCTCATCTCATGAGAGTTAAATGAACATCTGCCCTTCCCGAAAGAAGGCATCACCGCTCAAAGCTAGTCTATCGGTGCTCAGTACAAAGTTCCATTTCATTCAACTCATACGTCATGGAAGATGGCTTCTAGTATGAGGACATCATAGCTCATTAGATGATTTCTCATCTCATCATTAGTATTAAGTATACATTATTCTCAATACTTTCATTAAAGTGTTCATAGAGACTTGTCTCTTCATTAACGTTACACTCTCATAGATCAGTACGTTTTGGTAACATTTACTTAGGCTCATTTGAGATTGCTCTCATCTTTCACATTAGCCTCTTATCATGTTGTCACCACATTCATTAACCTTAGCACATTTGCTCTTCATAATTACTCACCCCTTTTTACGTGAATGTTCATTTCATCATATGCCAATGCACTTGGCCATTTGTGTATTTCACACTCTTACTTAACCTTTCTAGGGTTTCATCATTTCATTACATATTATTCATTTCATCGTATGCCAATGCACTTGCACATTTAGTGTGGTTTACACTCTTACTTAACCCTTCTAGGGTTACATCATTTCATTACATACATCTTAGGTTCACTTAATTTTAAACGTATGCTAGATTTATGGGTTTATACATACAAGCCATGAGGCTTCATTCATAGTTCGTTTAAGTGATTCATATCATCCTAAGATTATGTGGTACAAGACTTATGCATCTTGTATGTATGCCAAGATCTCAATTTCAATCTAGGTAGGCGGCATTATTCTTGATTATTTAATTCACGTATGACTTATGTATCAATACGGAATTTGGGCAAGGGAACCCGGGTTCGAATCCCTTGGACAACACTTACATTTTTCATTTATTTTATTTTGCTCCACACGGCTTGGGGACCCAAGATCGAGCCCCAAACCCTTCGTTTCCTTTTGATTTATTTTCTTTGAAATTTCTCTTCTTTGGCCGAGGGGTTGTGGGATCGAACCCCCACAACCCCTTTTTTTTTTTTTAATTTCTTTTTCCTTGACTTTTTTCGAGTTGACCATGAGGGTGTGGGATCGAATCCCCACAGCCTCACTTAATTTTTCTCTTTAATTTCCCTTAACCAGCCTAGAGGTCGTGGGTTCGATTCCCACACGCCTCAACCCTTTTATTTTTCTTTGACTATACCTTAAATCTGATTGAGAGGTGGTGGGTTCGAATCCCACTCCTCTCATTTCTTATTTTTTTAGAGTTACATTTTCCAGCCAATACCATGGTTCGAATCCCCCTCACTACAATACTTTTAACTCACTTATTTTCATGCTTTTTAGCATGGTGAGGTCACAGGTTCGACCCTCAGTGACCTCACTTCTTTTTATTCATTTTTCATGACATTTTAAACCATTTTAACTTGACCGAAATTCATCAACTAGTGGCTGGAAATTTTGTAATTTTTTTCAGCATCTTTTTCGTGAAGTTACACACTAGTTCTTAGGGAAATTTCATGGTTCATTTATAACGTTTTAGGTGCATTTTCATGGATTCGTTTATCCAAGAGTTTCTCACTAAATTCAGCCACATAACATTTCATATGAACATCACGATTTACCTAAGTTTGTGCACGTAAAAATACAACTATAATACATCATTTTTTTGAGCATTAACCCGAGGGCTATAGGCCACAGTTTACATTTTGCACACACATACACAGAGTTCGGAAAATATGGGTTGTCATTCATACGGTTTCAAACATACATTAATGAACATATTCGTCACAAAAACACATTACACGCCTAATATCTACCAGCAATCATACCCAACCTACGAATCAATGGGAGCTAGTGACAGGGACATGTAACGGGGAACAACCCAAGTTTTCGGAATAGATTCGTCTGAACCTTAGGGGTCTCTTCGAAAAGGGACCAAGAGAGAAGAGAACTCATACCTTTTTGACATTCAAACCTGGACTTGCTTCCCAAAGAACTCCTCCAAACACACGTCCAACACCGAAAGTTCAACACCAAACTCGACGGACAACCTTCTCTTTGCCTACGTGATAGATTTCGTTATTTGTTTTTATCTTTCGTGGTGTGTTCTTCAAGTGTGAAGAACTTGGTTTATCTTTTTGTTCTTGAAGTTATTTTGGCAGAGAGAACGTGAAAGAGAAGAGATAATGATCGTGAATGTTGAGGAGATAAACGTGAGAGAGTGAGAATTTTATTAGGCTTAGGAGTCTATTTTAGGACTTAGTCAAATAAGGTTTTATTAAATGATAAAAATCTTATTTCCCTTTTATTTTAAATCAGCTAATAAATAATTAATATTAATTAATTACATTAATTTACCAACTTAAATTAAAAACAAATTTAATTCATTGCTTCCACCTATGTTCGAACCCGGGTGGAGCAAGACTTCACTCTAAGAGCCAATTTTCGACCCTCTCTCCCCAAAATGCCCCTCCACCTTATTAATTAAATAATTAATTATATATTTAGGGTAAATACGATACTACCCTTAGCCTGAAAAAAGACCATTTTGCCCCTAGACCCTCCAAAACTAAGATTTTCCCTTTTTAAGTCCGGTAAAGACTCATTCGAGTAAATCTTCGTATTCGAGAGCCCTACATGGCTGGACCCAACCTTTCCTAGCTCAACTAACTCCCCAAGTATGTTGTCTTGGATGTAGCAAGGGTTCAGAGGTCTGGTTCTACACGCATCAATCCGTGTGAACCCGGTCTAATCGTAGGCATTCTAGACACATTAAGCATTACTTATCATATCCATTTTTAGTGTTGTTACACGTGGTCTACCGGCCAAAGTAGAACCAAACATGACATATATTTCTAGGTGGATCCACTAGCTAGTATGCTATGGTGGTAACATAGTTCAAGAACTAGGAGATGTATTAGAGAACCATAGTTCCACATTACATTGAATCCTCAATCTCATGAGAATAATTGTGACCTGCCTTCCAACTAAGGAAGGGACACCTCTCACATCTAGTTCATCGGTGCTTAGCTTAAGTCCCTTTCTTGAATAACCTTTAAGTTGTCTTTTATCATAAACTTATCATATGTCATAGGAGATTAACTCCTTGTATAAACATGATCATGAGCTTTTTTGAATTTGATGAGGATTTCCTTTCAATCTAACCCTTCATTTGTGAGATTAACATAACATAGTCATCTTGTGTAAAGAATACAAGAGAATATCGTAACTTGAATTTATCGTGTTCTTATCATGATCTCACAAGTAACATGTTCATAGCCCAAAATATACACGTAGTAACATAATACATACTTCCATAACATATCATCATGATTTATAGGTTAAGATAAACATTGTAGAGTAATCAGAACTTTAGAAGACTTACCTCTTGCTTTTAAGAAACTTATTCAAGAACTTAGTTCAACTTACAACATTCATAACCATAACATAGTATAAGACTCAATAGAATAACCAAGAACAACTCTTCAAATCATATAAAAAATCAATGCATAATATAGGATAAGGGGAAGGGTCATTTAAGAGTTCATTCTAGTCTTAGTTCTAATCCCTACGTTTACAGGTCATCAAGTAGTGGCGACAACCATACGTAACCATCATCTAAATAATAACATGCATCACACGAGATTCAAACAATACTCAACAATTCGTGTGAAATCAACCATATAAAACAATTACTTTTTATCGAAAATCATAAATCTAGAGTTAGGAAGAAAATACGTTTCGTACAGTAAAATCCCTAGAATTGAATGTCTTGAAAACTTATATTTGAAAGGACCTCTTGGGGAAAGGAATCCCAAGAGTTAAAAACCTATACCTTATATATTAAGAATCCACGAATTTTGATTGGAAACTTCGAATCGTTCGTCTTCTTCCTTAAGTTCTTCTTGTTTTTCAATGGAGTTTGGAAAAGAGAGCGATTCTTCAGAGATGAGAGAATTTTTGTTTGAATCTGATTTGGACGTGTAAAAGTTGTCTAAAACTGACCTATAATCCATATATAGTCTTCATATAAATTACCCAAAATACCCTCAACTTAAATAGGTCTTTTTATGATGTTAAATTACAATAAATACGACTCAAACGATTATGGGAAGTGGTTGCACGTCGCGGGGCCAAATCCCATCATTTTTCTGAAATTTTGAGTTGTGGCAGTGAGGCACATGTCAGAATCGCATCCCGAGGCCTCCCCTCACATCTTGAGGCAGAACACCTCGTAAGGAATGCGCGTCGCGCACTTGTTCCTCAAATTCTGCATGTTCGCAGGCTGCTAGCCCAAGTTTGGGTCCTTCCCAAGGACCCTTCGGGTGGTCCTTGGGGTGTCGTTACTGGACGTTTGGACTCTTTATACTACATAATACCTAACCAAGGACTCTTTAAATGTTTTGGACTTCATTTGACAATTTAAATCCTTCACAAAACATAGGGACGTCAACTAGTTCTAATTATGTAGTTTCCGGATGTCAAGGTTTTTCTTTGTCGTTATGGCTCTAACCTTTTCCAAATAAGTTTATTACATTAATATAGGTCAGGAAACATCATTTTAAACATTATTTAATAGATTAAGCTCTAGTCTAAGTCATGACATTTCCGGAGTGTTACAAAATATATGAAATTAGTACATTAGAATGTACTAAGTATAGTGTAATGCCTAAAATCATAATAAACGGACATTTGTATAAGACATTCTCTTTTTAAAGAAAACCTTCATACATAAGTATAAGAAACCACATTTATACCAACCACACATATAAGTCACACTCCGTAATATAGAATCACGAACATTTCAAACACATAACATGAGACCCTCCTACCAAAGGTTATTCTAAGGCTCACTTGAGGGAGTTATGAAGCGACCGCCCATACAACCCCTTCACACACACCAAAGAAATACCATAGACTACCAAATATAAGATTATTGCCATTCCATTAATTAGAATCCCTACCTAGAATTACTATAAGACTCACCTAAGTAAGACACAAAGAGAACGCCCATACACCCTCTCCAAGACTACCTAAGCAATCCTTAAATCTACTATAGATAGATACCTTTTAATTAGCATACCTTTACTTAAGTCATTATTTTCATTAAACCATTTATGAGACATTCAAAAATTAAGGACTTTCACATAATGGTCTTGGAGAATACCTAGGGAACCTACATACAAACATCATCAAAGCCTACTCGTCAAATGTCTAGAGAGTGATCCATTCAACTACCTACACTTCATAGAAATTATTCAACACTAGCATGTTTCCCACATGATGAGAATAGGAAATAACCGACATAGACCATACAAGCTACGCATGGAATCCAGAGTCTAACCTACTCCGATAGAGGGTGTTGTAAATTACAATGGATGAACTAGGACACATCCCATGTAGTCACATGGTTAAGGAATATCAAGGGTTCCTTTGTACTCTATTCCTATCTTTAAATAGAGCTACTCCCAAGCATACTCACTCCGGGCTTGCGTTTATTCTCATTGAGTATTTAATAAAGGAGAATATGAAGGGGTACCTATATTGTTCATAATAAAAATCATAATACACCCTACCAAAGAGGGTCCCCTAGGGCTGCCTACAATGTCTAAGAGGATAGATCAATGAATTTCCTAAGGATGATATCATGTCGTTCCAGACAATCAACCTTAATTCCACAATTCACACAAGAAGGATACCATTACAACTTTCAACTTCAAGATATCATAACCTTCCATCTAGGTTGAAGGTTCCACATAAATGACCCTTTTCCCTATTTTGAAGGTCATGTTTCATTCACAAATATACATTCATGAAAAAGGTGTTTTAGCTTTACTAAGTCAAGATTCATACACATATTCTTCATGTATCACATAAGGGATACAAGTCTACTAAAACAAGACACACATAGCTTACATTATCACCTATAGCATATCATTCAAGAATCATATAAGGACAACTAAGTATACTTGCAATTCATCCTACAGACTTTTATAGAAACCTAAACACAATCCATCACAATACTCACATATTCATTTAGGAAACATCATACTTCAACATCAAGTCACAATATGATAATATCACAATTCATGAAAGTAATGTCGACAAGGCCACATTCTTCACAAGCATATCACAAAAGCACCGCCACCATAAGTGGACCATACAAACCATCACAATTAAAACACCTAAACTACACAATATAGAGAAATTTCAGGTCAACATACCACAATTCAAACCATAACATTTCTAATCCATAGCCAATTCAACTAATTCAATCCACAAAGGCTCTTACCAATAGTCATAGTCACCAATTCAATCCAATAATAACAGTTTACAATGATCCAACAATACCCAATGTAAAAATCAAAAAATTAGGAAAGCCTATATACAATTATAACATAATTCATACATATACCAATAGCCCAATACAATCTACACATGAATTCAATAAGATTAGGTCATGATAAAATCACTCACATTAGAGAAAAAAGTAGGATTTCATGATTTGCATGGGTTCATAGGAATTTTGATCTAAAATAATTCAATCAACATTAATTCAATCATAAATCATTGTTTAGAAAAGTTTTATGCAAGAACTCATGGCTAGAATTCAATTTAAAAGATTTCTTGTTTTGGATCATCTTTGAAAATCATTGGAATTGACTTCTACAAGAAAGAGAGTTTAAGAATGAAGCACGATGCCTTAATTGTGAAGAAAATCCCACAAAATTGATGGAGAAATACTTAAAAAAATTGTCTTGTTCCTTCGAGCTTCAAAGCTTCATCAATGGAGGTTTTTGGAGAGAAGGAATGGAGAGGTTTTGATTTAAAGGATGAATTGGGGTTTAAAAAGGTTCAAAAATTGTCAATAACTAGTCACCAAAATACCCAAAAGACCCCTTCACTTATACGACCCTTTAACAAAGTCATCACCAAAATACCCAAAAGACCGCTTCACTTATACGACCCTTTAACAAAGTCAAACTCAACTTAAATTTATGGAATCATTGTTGAGAAACAAGTCCGCGATGCGGCGCTTCTCCCGCATTATTTTTGAAAATATATTCCGCAATAGTGATGTCCGCCATTTGTCCGTGACACGGACCAACTTTTGGCCCTTGATGAACCAAGTCTGCGACGCGGACTGCTTCCTACTAACAGCAAATGCTGCTGCCTTGGGCAAGCTTTCTAACGCTAGGCTTGGGTCCTCATCAAGGACCCTTTGGTTGGTCCTTTGGATGTTTTGCCCAGACGTTTACACCCTAAATACTCTCTTATAGATGTTAGAAACCTCTGACATTTATTTGAAATCCAAAAAACACATAAAACATGCCAAGACACACAAGCACGTTTCAAGGCAAAAACTTTCGAACGTCTTGGACATTCTTTGACGTTTGACCTTCAAACAATTACAAACTTT
This sequence comes from Solanum lycopersicoides, assembly GCA_022817965.1. NCBI lineage: Eukaryota > Viridiplantae > Streptophyta > Magnoliopsida > Solanales > Solanaceae > Solanum > Solanum lycopersicoides. Next base: position 82,160 of record JAJJBR010002788.1, read on the forward strand.
AGACAATGCCTCAAAACACTATAATTAGTCATTTTAGTAATTAATAAACTCATAACCAACATGTCAGGCTACTAATTCAATCTAGCTCATTTTGAGGGTGTAACAACTTTCAATGGACATCTTGGGGAAAGGAAACCCAAGAGTGAAAAATTCATACCTTATATAAACGTAAATCAATGAAATTTGAGTAGAATACTAAGGAATTTGGTCCTCTTCTTCAAGCTTCATAGCTCCTTCAATGGAGGTTGAATAGAGAGAGAAAGCACATAGAGGTGAGAGCTATTGGATTTTTATTTGCGGATTTAATTTGAGTGAGTGAATGTGAGGTAAAGATGATTGAAAGTAAATATATAACCCTCCCATGAAATAAACACAATACCCTTCACATATGTTTACCATTTAATGAAGTCAAACTTGGATTCCAAATTTCATATTTTCATCGGGGAACAAGTTCACGACACGGAGCTATTCCCGCAATATTTTCTAAATTGATTTTCGAGACAGAGGAGTCCTATGCGTGTCCGTGAAGAGGGCCAAGACTTTTGTTTCTTGGGGGACCATGTCCGCGACGCAGAGACAGTTCACCATAGTGCAATTGTCTGCTGTCTTTTGGTACCTTGTTGGCCAAGGTTAGGGTTTCATTTGTGACCCCGGGTGATTCTTGGGGGGTTGAACCTGGAGTTTTCACCCTCTATACATAATTTTACCTATTTAAAGTAATTTTACAAGTTTTACACTTCATAACAACACCTCCAAATATTCATGAAACCTATGGACATGTTACTAGTTCAAGTTCACTAGCTTCCAAACGTCTAGGTCGTTTCTTGATGTTTTGACTCTAACACCTCCTAAATAGTTTTAATATATAAATTAGGCTTAGAAAAAGTGTTTCAAGGCTTGGTTCATTATATGAGGCTCTAGACAAAGTCATTGATTTGAGAGTATTACAGTTCATCACATTTATAACACAAGCACTGCCACTATAAGTGGTCCATACCAATAAACACAATTCAATACTTATACTACACAATATAGGAGAATTAGGTCAACTTACCCCCATTACGTCATTATCATCGCCAATCCTTCGTCTTCTAAAAAAAATTCAATTCACAAAGGTCTTACCAAATAACATATATATCAACCCAAAAATAATAAACCATGCAATTGATCTAACAAGATACCATTAGAAATCCTCAAAACTAAGGCAGCCTATATCAATTCCATTATAATTCATAATAGATTTAAATAGCCAAATGCAATCTACATAATAATTCATCACTATTAACTCATGATCAAATCACCCATATTAGAGCCAAAATTAGGAATCATGATTTGAATGGATTCATAGGAATTTTGATCTAAATTATTCTATTAAAAACCAATTCAATCATAAATCATTGATTCAACTAGTTTCATGAAAGAACCATGGCTAGAATTCCATTTATAAGCTTATTGTTTTGAGAAGTCTTAGAAAAGTGTTACGACCGCAACTACACCCTAGAAGTTAGAGCACTCTGAGTCGTGACATGGCATGCTTGACCTCAAGAAGGTCTTTCTCAAGCCTCTTAGCTATCATTCATAACATAAAGTATGAAAAGTAGTGAGTAAATAAATCTTTTCACAATAATATAAAGAAGATACTCTTTTATAAAAGATAAAAAAGTAAGTCTCATCGTCACAAGCAAATATAAAGACACATCTTAAATAGCTTAGGATCATGGCCCTTTGCATTGAAAGAAATACATAAATAGTCGTGTACAAGTCTTAAAAGAAGAAACTAAAGAACCATAGACTATGTCTCGAATATAGGAGGACATACCTATTCTTGAGAGAGTAAACTTCCGAAGCTTTGGCTCTTAAGCTTATGTCGCAACTTAGATTTTATATAGGAAACTGCAAAACTAGACTTTATATCCTTCATAAAAGATGAAGGTACATATCTTAAGCTTGCAAAAAATATGGAATCACCACAAAATACATTTCGTACAAAAATATAATCAAAACACTAATAAGTTGAAACAGCAGAGGATTCTATTTCCAGAATCTGGACAGAACTTGTCATATGTTGCGTCCATATTTCGAATCCATAAAAGCAAAACTAGATTTAATATACACATAGGATGCTATAAGTATATAGAATAATCTTTACAAACACTATTTATTCACTTTAACTATGTTCGATAGAACGGGATATCCTAGAAAACCAAAACACTAACACAATTAAGACATAAGATTTTCGTCACTTACTAAAAGAGTTGTGGGTTAATACGGCATTTCAAAGCCAAAGACAGGCCTGTTTCTCTTGATTTTTTTGAAGAACAATACCTTTATTAATATTTTAAGTTCATATACTTCACTATTAGACGAAAATTCACTGCACAGGTGTCAAATATTAGTGCTCAACGTTGAGCCTATCCAATGTACAATAGTCACTTAAAAGGGTGCTGCCCAAAATTTATGTGATTGCCCAAAAGTCATACATTTACACCGCTACGTTGTATATACTTGATAGTTAAAATTTTAATTTATACAGAATTCTAATTATTTCAAATATGTAAATACCCCCAGACATTCCTTATTACGATTAACACTCTTATGTCAAGCAAGGTTGCAAGGTATCGCAAAAATCTCAACTCCCCAAATAAGAATAAAACAATTCAGAGTAATTATCAATGATGGTATCGAACTAATCGTAATCTTGTCTTGAATTTTAGGGTGTTACAGAAACGTCGAAAAGTGACTAATGACGAATATCTCAATATGCTTATAAGGTGAACTGCTAGTGACCTAAGACCTTTCACTGCCCAAAACATATGGAGTTACAAAACCTTAGATTGGTACTACAACGCAGAATCAAGTGATTGATGATTCAACTAAATTTATTCAAACAAAAGAAAGACTGGTAGACTTTTACTTGAACGCAAGTCCATTTTTGATGCAACTTACTAGAGAAGAATTTAGAGGTAACTAAATAATGTAGTCGAATAGTATCAAGAAAATATTCCTAGTAATAATGATATAGATCCAAAAGATCATATTCTTAAACAGCAAAACATATTCTATTCATAGTTCAAGTTTAGAATCCTAGGTGGAGGTACTAATACTCCTATGCCACGCCGCCTAAAAAGTGAATTAAGGGGAACTATGAGTTCGTAAGGTGTTGTTGAGTGGATTTTGTATTAAATGAGTTAATTAGATTCCTAGGTTGTGGAAGCTTGTTTGAGTTTGGAGGTCAATGACCCAAAAACGTCCTGACGTTCGGAAGGGTGTGCCTGAATGTACTAGTGTTGTCTTGTTTGTTTTGGATGAGTTTTACCGTGTTCGTTTTGCTTGAAACTTGTATGAGATGTTCCTAAGACTTGTACGACTTGATTTAGAGGTTTACATTCGGTCCCACGACCCCACCTAGGACCCATAAGGGCCCTAGATGAAGGGCCCACGGTTTGGACAAAGCTGCCAAGAACAGTCCCAATCGACGGAGCAGTCTACTGGGCCGTAGTCCATCGGACGCCCCGTCGACTGGGGGACATCACTCCATACTTAGTGGGAGGTCCAGACCACCCTTGAACCAGAATCTGATGCCATCGACGCTAGCAGCACGGGCCGTCGACTCATCGACGACCAGTAGCTTGGTCGTCGACTGCCACCTCCAAAAGCTGTGAAAAGCTGCTACAATTGGGGTTGTTTTATGTAAATACACCCAAGTCTTTATAACCCTAGGCTGATATTTTTAGTGTTTTTAAGTTTATTAAGTTAGTTTTAAGCCCTATCTAGAAAAGACCCCTTTTTCACTCAAAAATTCACAAACTCTCTCTCTAAAGACAAACTCTCTCAAGACTGCATTGAAAGCAATAGGTCAAGGAAGGAAAGAGGGATGGTTGGACGTGTCTCTTCATCGAAAACTCTTGGGTTTTTCTTTCGTATTGAGGTATGGTATCCATTTTTGAATAACCTTTCATTCAAGAAGCCATTTCCAATGAATTTCAAAAAGGGGTTTTCAAACCTAACTTCTATTATGTTCAACCCAATATGGGTATTACATGAAAATGGTTCTAATGATAAATTACGTTATTAATGTTGGTTGGTGAATCTAATGCTAAAACCTTGATGAAATCATGTTAAAGTTTCCTCTCTAGTTGTGGTTTATGAAATGGGTCAAATGAGCATATTTATGTACAAAATGAACTTTGGTCTTATTGTGTTGGAATGATGGTTTAGCTACTGCCCTAAGGGACTTATTATGATGAATTATTGATAAAAATGCTTATAGGTTGTTATGGATTGTTAACTTGAAGAGTTGCTTATATTGTATTGTTCTTATGAATTGATTATTGAATGGTAGGATCCATCTTTTTTGTGGCAGTGTTTATTGGATGAATTGGTTGTGTTTAATAGGTATTGAGAATGTGATCTTGAAGGTCTAATTTGTAAAATGAATAGAAATTGTAAATGGGTCTTGTTTTGTGATTGTAAAGCTTGAATTGTATGTTTGACCTAGAATTTGGTCTAAATGAAGAATATGACTAAGTGAAGTATGTAAAGTGTGTAAGTTGATGAATGAAGATCTAAATCATGTTAGAACTAATGTATATGAAGTGATGCTTATATGAAAGGTGTGCTCACGTGTACACACACACTTTAAGTGAATGGATGAAGCTAATTTTAGTAAGAAGGGGAGTCTTGGGGTGGACGCTCTTCGTGGGTTGAGATGAAGTGTCTAGTACCAACCTAACTATTCCTAATGAGATTTTTATGATAGGTGGGAGGATGAATGCCCTTCGTGAGTTGAGATGTGGTATTCACTAGTTATCCTTGACCTATAGTCTAAGATGTTGAGAATCCGTGGGGAGTTATGCCTAGCAACGACAGGATATGAAGGAGAGGTGGATTACACTTCGTGAGTTGAGATGTTGTATGTCCAAAGTACCTCTTGAGATGAGTACTCCTCGTTAGTAGAGAATGAGTTACTTAGTAACAATCTCCTTATCCCTTAACTATGTGACCTCATAGGTGTAGCTATTGGAAAAGTCATGTAAAAGCTAAGAAGCATGACCTTACTCTAGGTAAGTAAGGATAACTCATCCGATAGGGGTTAATATCGGGATTCCATGTCTAGCTCTCATGGTCTTTGTCGGTTAAGCTAACTCCCACAAATGAATTGATTGAAATAAGTTATCATGTGTATTACTGATGTTTTGAGAGACTATCGGGAAGTGCTCAACTCCTTGGGAACCCATTAGGAGCGCTAGTGGGAGTTGGTTTTTGGGATGCTACTCTCACATTACACTTAGTGTGACCTATACCTCCTATGGGAGAAGAGTACTTTCATGAAATCCGTGTGAATGAGTGTTATGGTGTGATGTTATGAATGATTATGGTGTAGGGATTGATTTAATGGAATCCATTAGGAGCACTAAGTGGGAGTGGTAGTATGGGATGCTACTCTGACATTGCACTTAGTGTGACCTATATTTCCTATGAGTGTGTTGCACATGTTAGCCAAGGGAGTGGATTTGTTTTCCTAACGAGGTAAGTCTAAGATTGGTGGTCTTAAGGATCGCTTTGGTGTGCCTTGTAAGGGATGTATGGATGGTCCCTTCTTGGCTAACCTTAGGGAACCTTAGGATAACTTAGGTTAGGAAGCTTCAAAGGAAACATATTCATATGACTTGGACCGTGCCATTCACTGTAAGGTCTCCACTATAAGTGTTCAAAACAGTTCACTGTAATGTCCAATTGAGTTTACTGTAATGTTGGTTAAATTGTTGTGATGTGCTCAAATTCGTAGGAATCCATTAGGAGCGCTAGTGGGTGTGGTAGTATGGGATGCTACTCTCACATTGCACTTAGTGTGACCTAAGAGTCCTATTGGAGGAGAGTACTTATGTGAAATTGTATACTTGAGTCGGTTCACTTTAAGGTTTGATGTGTTCACTGTAAAGTATGTCCTTAAGTTAAAGTTATGGAAATCCTTCTTTAAACGCTTAATGATGCTTCTTATGTTGTTTTGTTCCTAAGTTCATGAATGTTTTATTAAATTGGCATGAAAGCTTGTTTTACTAAAAATATCCCTTTTACATGTTATGAATATGCCATACTTAGTACATTGTTGTACTAACCCCATACTTTTATATACCTTATGAGTATAGGTTGGAAGCCTTTTGGAGGATCGGAGTTGAAGCTTGGGAATTCAATCTCTCAAGAATTATGTATGTCCTCATATATTCGAGGACATAGTTTATGTTTTTTAGTTTCATTATTAAGACTTAATTTGTATTTCCTTTTTATTGTAAAGGTCCATGTCCCAAAGATTCTATGTTGTGTCTTTAAGTTGGCTTGTGAGACAAGATTTCCTAGTATTTATGAAGAGACTTATTTTATTATTATTATCGTGAAAAGTTTTAATTCCGCACTACTTTTCATGCTTTATGTTATGAACGAGAGTTGAGGGGCTTGTACGAGACCCCAAAGGGTCAAGTACGCCCGGCCACGATTCGAGAGTTAGCCCTAACTTCTAGGGGGTACTTTCGGGTCGTTACACCTTATTACTCTTTCGTACAATCCATTAAAACATCGATTAATGTTACTTGTTATACTTGTGCTGATCTTTGTCACAAATCCTACCATTATAAAACATACTGTTATGGGGAGTCGATTTGGCGGACAAAAATTGTTAATCAACAAGGAATAAGAAATACTTGAGTAGCTAAAAGAAATTAATCTTTTTTTTGTAGGAGAAGTCCAAGAAAACCTACAAGAACGGAATGTGGATACTTGATAGTCGATTCTTCAGACACATGTATGGAAAGAGATAAAATTTCAAACTATCAAAAATAATTATGGAGGGTTCCTAAAATTTTGAGACAATACTAAAGGAGAAATAACAAGAGTTGGATCTATCATTCTCAACTAATCATGTGATCTAGTCGAAATGTCTCTGGTTGAAGGACTCAAACGGAATCTCGTCAGCATTAGTCAACTATACGACGCTAGAGTTAAAGTCTCTTTTAATACTACAACAAGTTGTACTATAAAAAATCTAGATAGAGTCTCTTTTTATACAGTAACTCTGTGCACACCTTGTATTCAAACTTCTAAAAAAATGTTAAGCGCTCTTACATTTATTGCAGGAATATGCTCAACTTTCTCAAGTATTTTCTTGCCGGTAATTGTTAAGACTTTGTTCCCTTTTCCTTTTTTTTAAGAAATAAATTTCTTGAGATATGTCTCCTTTTTTGGTTATATTGTAATATTGGGCTCTCTACTCAGATCTCTCTTTCTCTGTATAGTTGCTTTTGGTTTGCCTATCTTGTGTTGTTTTTCTATTTGATCCTGTAAAAGGGGGAGACTAATATGCTCCAGAAAACTATTCTGTAAGCATACAGAAAGGGAGAGCATACATAAAGAGGGAGTCTTGAAAACCACAGAAGTCTATAAAATCATATAGTTGAAAGTAGTTATAACGCCCCAAAACGAACTAAGGTGAACTAGAGCCTCATTGTTGTTTCTTGAGTTGATTTTAAGTTAAAGTGAGTTAGTTTAGTGTCCTTAGGCAGTGTGTGAAGTTTGGTTAAGTTTGGAGTTCAATCGACTAAGAACGTCCATGACGTTCGGAAGGTATACCTTACAATGTACTTGTGTATCTTGTTGTGTTTGGATGAGTTTTACGTGTTCGTTTTCCTTGAAACTAAGGTGGGATGTTCCTAAGACCTAAACGACTTAGTTTAGGGGTTTAACTTCCGGGAATGACCCCACCTAGGACCACAAGGGTCCCTAGATGAAGGGCCCAAGACTTGGGCAAAACTGCCAAAAAGCAGTGACCAACGACGACCCTAAGGACGGTCCGTTGGTCCATTAACGGTCCGTCGACCTAGGGCGTCTATTGTACAAGAATGTATTGGTGGACAAGATCCATTTTGGAGCTAAGTATCCACCCACGAGACCCTACCAACGGTCCGTTGATGCACAAATGGTCCGTTGGTGAAGGTCTCATCTGTGAGGGCCTGTGAGTCTGTGAAGTCGCTGCCAACTTGGGGTGTTTTATGTAAATACACCCCAAGTATTTTAAGACCCTTGGTGGATAATTTTAGTGTTTTTTGGTTATATTAAAATAGTTTTAAACCCTATACCTAGACAAGACCCTCACTTCAACATTCAAACTCTCTCTCTCTAAAGACAAACTCTCTCAAGAATCCATTGAAAGCTAGAGGTCAAGGAAGGATAAGAGGGCTGGTTGGACTAGATTTATTCACCAAAACTCTTGGATTTTGCTTGGTTAGTGAGGTATGGTATCCATTCTTGAATATCTTTTCATTCAATGAGCCAACTTCCAAAAAAGTTTTCAAAACGGTTTCTAAACATAAACTTCTTCTAACTTTGATTTCTAGTATGGGTCTTCTTGTATTTAAGTTCTAATGGTTTAAATGTATTTATCTTGGTTTGAATTGATGATTTTGATGTTAAAACTCCATGAAACTCTTGTTTATCCATACTTCAACTTTTTATTTGAAAATGGGTTATCTTAGCATGATTTGAGTAGGGTATGAACTTGGGTCTTCTTGTATTTGTCATGTTGGTCTAGCTATTGCCCTAAGGGCCTTAATATGGTGAAATATTGATAAATTGCTTATGAGTGATGATGGTTTGATATGATGTTGAGTTGCTTTCATTATATAGTTCTTATTATGAATTGATATTGAGTGGTATGGTCCATCTTATGGATGACGGAGCTAATTGATGAACTTGATGTTATTTAGTATGTTTTGAATATGTAATCTTGAAGGTCTAATATGTGAAATGAAGATATATTGGAAATGGGTCTTGTATTGTGTTTGGTGTATCTTGAATTGCATGTTTGACCTAGTTTATGTCTAAAAGAAGTATATGATTATGAGAAGCATGTAGAGTGTGTAACTTGATGAATCAAGGTTAAAGTATGTGTAGAACTTGATGAGAATGAAATGATGCTTATATACAAGGTTTGCACATGTACACACACACACTTTAAAGAATGTATTATGCCAAGTTGAGTAAAAAGGGGAATCTTGAGGTGGACACAATTCGTGAGTTGAGATCTATTGTCTAGTAGCAAACTCTCCATTCCTAGTGAGATTTCTAAGATAGACTATTATGTTGAGAAATCCGTGGGGAGTTATGCCTAGCACCGAAAGGATATGAAGGGGAGGTGGATTACACTTCGTGAGTTGAGATGTTGTAATCCAAAGTACCTCTTGAGATGAGTATTCCTCGTTAGTAGAGAGTGAGTTACTTAGTAGCAATATCCTTATCCTTTAACTATGTGCCCCCATAGGTGTAGCTATTGGAAAAGCAATGTAAACGCTGAGAAGCATGACCTTACACTAGGCAAGTAAGGATCCCTCATCCGATAGGGGTTAATATCGGGATTCCATGTCTAGCTCTCATTGTCTTTGTCGGTTAAGCTAACTCCCACAAAAGAATTGATTTAAAACTAGTTAACTTGTATATTGTTGATATTGTGTATGTATGTTGTGAAGTGCTCGATCCACATTAGTTACCTAGTAGGAGCACTAAGTGGGAGTAGTAGTATGGGATGCTATTCTCACATTGCAGTTGGTGTGACCTATACCTACTATGGGAGAAGAGTACTTTCATGAAATCCGTGTGAATGAGTATTATGGTGTGGTGTGGTGTATGATTATTGTGGAGTGCTTGAGTAAATGGAATCCATTAGGAGCACTAAGTGGGAGTGGGAGTATGGGATGCTACTCTGACATTGCACTTAGTGTGACCTATATTTGCATGAGTGTTTTGCATACGTTAGCCAAGGGCGTGGATTGATTTCCAAAGAAGTAAGCCTAAGATTTGGTGGTTTTAAGGGCCGCTTTGGTGTGCTTTGAAGGGAGGTGTAATGAACATCCCTTCTTGGCTCACCTTAAGGAGTCTTAGGATAACCTTGGGTTAGGGAAACTTCAAAGGAAAAAGAGTTCATATGACTTGGACCGTGCCATTCACTGTAAGGTCTTCATTGTAAGAATTCAAAATGTTCACTGTAATGCTTATTCAATTTTACTGTAAGTTTTAGTAAGTTCACTGTAATGTCCTTTTTAGTTTACTGTAAGTTTTGGTAAAGTTATTGTAAAGTGTTTTTTTGGTTCAATATTATGTGAGTTATTCCTTAAGTGCTAAATGATGGTTCTTTTGTTGATTTGCTTCTAAATGCATGAATGTTATATTTAAATTGCATGAAAGGTTATTTTACTAAAATGTCCCTTTTTGCATGTTTTTGCATATTCCATACTTAGTACATTGTTGTACTAACCCCATACATTTATATACCTTATGAATATAGGTTGGAAGCCTTTTGGAAGATCGAAGTTGAAGCTTGGAATTCTATCTCTCAAGAATTTGGTATGTCCTCATATATTCGAGGACATAGTTTATGTTTCCTAGTTTCTTTATTAATACTTAATTTGTATTTCCTTTTTATTGTAAAGGGCCGTGTCCCTAAGATTCTAAGTTGTGTCTTTAAGTTGGCTTGTGACGATAAGCTTTCCTAGTATTTATGAAAGACTTCTTTTATTTAATTATCGTGAAAAGTTTTAATTCCGCACTACTTTTCATGCTTTATGTTATGAATGCTAGTTAGAGGGCTCGTACGAGACCCCAAAGGGTCAAGTATGCCCGGTCACGATTCGAAGGTTTTCCCTAACTTCTAGGGTGTGCTTTCGGGTCGTGACAATAGTCATCATCAAAAAGTAGGAAAATTTTAATTATAAATATTTAATAATGACAAACTAAACTCATATCGTAGGGAAGCAAGGAACAAGACCTGGATCAACAGCTCACCCGAAGAGGAAGATGGATTTTTGTATAATCTGAATGATAACATGGCATGTGATATGGACAATAATTAAGCAGCATCAAACAAGGAGAAAAATTGATTCAATAAAATAAGTCTAATAGATTGAACTCAATCATATATGAATCCAACTAAGACCATATCGATTCAGCTAAATGAAAAAGGAAAGAGGCAATTGTCAAGCAATCAAGATACAGAAAGGTCAAAGAAAATCAAACTATGATCTTGGGAGATCAAACTGTGATTTTATCACACAATCAAGATCCACACTAGACTCTGTTTAAAGGCAGAGGAAACCACGATACAACCTAATGAGGGGATAATCATTACCAATCAAGGAAACGTTCCAAGTCCTTGATTGAAGAAAATTCCCTTGCGTTTTCCTTTTAGAGCAAAAAACCACGACACTACTCAACATATAAATAAGGACCCACATTGATAGTTATAAGTGCTTAACTTCAATTGAACTGATATTGTAATCTTCTTTTTTATTGGTCAAATCTTTACACATCGAGTGAAAAATTGTAGAACAAAAAGAGAAACAATGATATTGACTGTAGGTTTTACAAGTAGAGGCCACGTAAAAATAGGAACTCTAATTTGCACATCATATTTGATTAAAAGATCAAGCCCTCTGTACAACTCAAAATCAATTCAAGCTCTAAAGTAAACCTTGAAACCCAAGGGATTGGAAGTAGGCACCATATTGTTATTCCAAACAAGTATAAAACATTCTGTGTTATTTACATTTTACATTCACACCTGTTATATATTGTGTTAATAACTTCTAGGTGACTGGACTGCCCCATAAATGAAGTCAATTGAAGGAATTTTTAATTCACCACGCTCTTAACTTTCAGTTAGTTCCTTTAGATGCCATTTAAATGTATTATGAAAAAAAATTAATTATCTTGTTTGCTTTTATATCCATTTGGAATATGGATAATCCACAACGTTGTTGGGCTTATTAAAGATTAGATGGTAATGGGGGTTATTAATTCAAGTTTCATGACTAGTTTTAATAGTTTTATTAAGTTTGCTTGTTCGAATCGCAATTACTTAAGTGGTGACAATGTTAGATATCCATGTAAAAATATGGAAACATTAAATATATTCATGTTAAAACCATTAAATTACACCTCTTTAGATATAGATTGTTTGAGAGATATTTCATTTGGAAGTATCAAGGGGAAGAAAATAGAATATGTCAGATGTCTTATGGTGGTTATTTGTGTTGTGTTGGTAAAAAAAAATTGACTTATGAGAATCTATATCGTCAAATGGTCTTGGATGCAGCAGGATCAAACTTTGATCAGGATTCGAGTTGGCAATCTTATAAAAATATTGAAGCAGAGTCATCCCATAAAAAATAATCTTGAAGGGAAGATGATTTTAATCCTATAATGGAAGAGGATCCTAATACCAAGTCCAAAAATTTTATAATTTTGTACCGACCATTGATGCTAAACTTTATCCTGGTTCTTCTATATCTCAACTTGAAGTAGTCTTTAGGATGTAAAATATTAAAATGGAAAATACATAGTATGAAAGAGGTTATTATGAAATGATTCAATTTTTAAATATGCTTTACCTGAAGATAACGTTGTGCTTGATAGCTATTATAAGACGGAAGCTAGTGCGTGGCTTGGGGTTGCCAATTGAAAAAATTGATTATTGTGAATCAAGATGTATATTGTATTGGGATGATGATGAAAGCCTTACATCTTGTAAAATTTGTGTTCATCAGAGATATAATTGTTGTTTTAGTTCTCGTAAGAGGAAATTTTTCTTCTTATAAAAAAATGTATTAGTTTCCTCTAATTACCAGGTTTCGCAGTTATATGCATCTCATGCTACAACTTCTGAAATCATATGACATCATGAGCATGTACATGAGGATGGATAAATGTGTCATCTATAATATTCTGAGGCTTGAAAGCACTTTAACAAAAGTTATTCTATTTTTACTGCTGAACCAAGAAATGTAAGGTTAAGGCTATTTTGAAATGGTTCACAACCATTGGGTCAGTGTAGGACGACATACTCTTCGTCATTAGTGATAGCTACACCATATAACTTGCCTCGATTGATGTGCATGAAAGAGTCATATATGTTTTTAACTGTCATTTTTAAGGACAAGATAATCGTAGACAAAAAAATTTATGTTTATCTCCAACCACTTATAAAAGAATTTACCTTATTATGAGAGTGAGGTGTAGAAGCATTTGGCATCTCAAAAAAGCATAAATATCAACTAAAGGTAGCTTTTATGTGGACAATTAGTGTCTTTCAACATATTCTGTGTTATCAGGATGTATTATTGCAGGAAAGTTACCATGTCCTTATTGTACGGAGGAAACACAATACTTTAGATTACAACATTACAGGAAAATATCTTGGTTTGACATTCATGGAATTTTTCTTGACCAACATCATCTATTTAGGAGAGATCGTGAAAAAATTCTTAAAGGTCAAACAATCAAAAGATCACCACCACCTATCAGAACTAGATAGGAAATTTAATGAAATTTATAAATCAGAAATAAGAAAAGTGTGAGAACCCGTGGTTCTTTCTCATAATAGGCATAGTATTGAATGAGTGTATGAGGTTTACACAACTTGGTGTATCACGTAAGGAGAATTCTTTTGAAAATGGGTGATAAAAATGAAGTAATTAGACTAACGTTATGGGTCAAGGATGTCCTTAAACAAGTTTGAGTTAATGAATGTCTATTCTAATACCCCTTCTGTTCAGAACATTTAAGTTAACTGGTATCTCTGAGGATAAGTTAAATAGTGTTGTACATTCTAATAAGGATATTTTATAAGGTGATGTAGTCGCCCAATGATCGTAAATTAACTTTTGAAGTCAAGTAAGATGGGAAATAAAATTTGACAAAGGTTAGCGTAAGTTTATTAGATAAACCTTCTAAAATTTGGCTAAAATATCTTGTAGCTTTTCTCCCAATATATAAGCCTTTAGAAGGACCCCAATATAGTGAGTCAAAGGTATACGAGTCTAGTAACGAACGCACTAAACTATTTGTCCATACGACTTCAGAATTGAGAGATATTCAGATTGTAATGAGATTGCGCAAGAACGCACGTGAAAGTCGGCTTAGCTTTATAAGATCGAATTTCTCTTCATTTTAGCTCATGTTTTTTTGACAAAATAAGAAGAAAACATTCCTAAATATTCTCTAAAGGTTCCTCTATCATCCAAGCAAGTATCTAAAAGATTTGAACGTGGTTTCTCCCTCGGAATATTCTGAGAGATTGTGTTACTTCTTTTGTCCTCGTTGGGTGTTATTTGAAGGATTTTTCGTGGGAAGTGAGTCTTGTTGAAAGAGGTTTTTCTTCTGTTTGGAGGTAATAATTCTCACCCTCAAGGAATACCCAAAGGCTGTCGAGACACTGCCTTGGTAGTGTCAACCGACAAAATCCAACTGACCCCCGTCCTTCAATCGAAGGCTAGTCGATGGGAGGCATCGATCAACACTTAGACGTGTGAGCTTAGAATTCCAGGAAGCAGTTGCAGTCGCAAACGACAGAGCAACAGGATTGCTCGTCGACCAGATTATGCCCCGTCGACTGTGCCCATCGACGCAGCCTGCAACTTCACTTCTTGCACGCTGCTTCATTAAGGGGTGAATGGGAAATTCACCCCACGTGCAAACCATACCCTACATGGTTTATTTCGTTAGTTTTGGGTGTATTTAGGTGATCAAAAACGTGAAAATCCAGTCCCAATCCATTCTTTACAAAATTAGATTTCCCTCCAAAACCAAACTCTCTCTAGAACCTCCATTGAAGGTGAAGCTCAAGAACAGCTTGGATCTTGGATTCCCATGGGGTTTTCATCATGCTTTAGAGGTTTTGTTCTACATTAAGGTATGGTGATCCTTCATCTATAGTTAATCTTTCATCTAAAGAGTTCTTCTCAATGTTTTCAATGAGATTTCATGATCAAACCTTCAATCTTTCAATCTAGACATGGGTTTTTTCTCAAAACGTTTTTAGAGGATTCTCATGATGAATTGATAATAATGTATTGGTTTTAGCATGAATTTTAATCCAATTGCTTTAAACCCATGTTCTCTTCAACTCTGGATTTAGCCTATGATGGACATTGTGATTGTGAATTTGTATTGATGGGATTGTGATTCTATTACGTTGAATTTCCTATATCTACTATTTAGTATTTATATTGAGGATGAATTACTGATGAATGATCCATGTGGATATATGAATGTTCGAACAAGACTAGCATATGTTCTTCTATGTGTTCACTATATGATCGACTTTATGACAATTGATGTAGGATTTTTATTATGTGAAGATCATTGTAGATATTGACTTAGGTTAATATTATGGATGAAATATGGGTATGAATTCTTGGTTATAAAATCAAAGAAATCTTAGTAAGGATTGATATACATGTTTTAGCCTATAGGTTGATGATGCTATGAATGTGATGAGATCTTGAATCTAGGTTAGATGAAGTATGATTCAGATTAGGTCGCTACTTCTTTAGATACTTCTCCACATGTATTTTGTAGATAAATTGTTATTGATGATCCAAGCAAGGGAAATTGGTGAATGATCTACATTCCCCTACTCTCTATTGAATTGATAGTTTAGTGCCTATGTTAATATCATGATCTTCTAGGGATTGAAGTATGGTTTTCTTTATGATTAAAGTACATTTAGCTACTGCCCTATACATGAATTGTTGATGAAAAAGGTGTCACAACCCTCAAGTACTCCCTAGAAGTTAGGGAGAACCCTTGGATCGTGACATGGCGTACTTGACCCTTTGGGGTCTTGTACAAGACCTTTAACTATCATTCATTGCATAAGACATGAAAGGTAGTGCAGAATTAAAACTTTTCACGAAATGTAATATAAAAAGGAATTCTTTCATAAATACTTAGAGAATCACATCGTCACAAGCCATCTTAATGACACGACATAAATAATCTTAGGGACACGCCCCTTTACATTAAAAAGAAATACATAATAAGTCTTTAAGTAAAGAAACTAAGAAAAGGACCATGCCCTCGAATATATGAGGACATAATTTGTCTTGAGAGAAACTTTCCCAAGCTTTACCTTCTAGACATCAACCTTGCTTCCAAAACCTATACATATAAAGTATAGAAAAGTCTGGGGTTAGTACAAAAAATTGTACTAAGTATGGCATATGCACAATCATGTAAAAAGGGACCTTTTAATAAAAAAAGATTTCATGCCAAATAAGTAAAACATTCATGAATTTAGAAACAGAACAACATAAGAAACACAATTTAACACTTAAAGAAGGATTTACATAATTTTTAGAAAGAAGATGCACTTTACAGTGAAGTACCCAATTCTTACAGTGAACTCCTCTGACATTACAGTTAACCAATTTGACTCCAAAACAGTGAACTTCAAAGGTATTGCCAAGAGGAAGTGAACTCATTTCCGTAGGAGTTTCCCGAACCGAGGTTATCCTAAGACTCTCCAAGGTAAGACATGAATGAAACGCCTATACATCTCCTTCAATGCACACCAAGGAGATCCTTAAGACTAACCACCATAGTCTTACTCCACTCGGGAGAACAAGTCACCACTCAATAACAAGAAATTAGAAGAACACTCAAATAACACACCATGACTTCCCTTTCGGAATGCCTACTTAGTGCAATGAGTAGATGGCGTCCCATTCAACCATCTACCCTATGTAGTACATTATTTTAGAAGGCTTGCCACCAAGACTCCCCTTTCGGAAGGTCTACTTAGTGCAATGGATAGATAGCCTCCCATACGACCACTTACCCCAAGTAGTACGTTCTTTTAGAAGACTTAATTCATTTAATTCATATAAGAATAACCCAGACTCCCCTTTCGGAATGTCTACCTAGTGCAATGGATAATTAGCGTCTTATTTCACTCCCTACCCTATGTAGTACACTCATTTAGGATACTTAGCACTTTTATTAATTTTGTGGGGGAAAGCTTAACCGACATAGACCATGAGAGCTAAAACATGGAATCTCGATACTTACCTAACCGGTGAAGGGTCCCCTCACTTGCCTAGAGTGCGGTCTTACTTTTAGCTTTTACATGGCTTTCCCAATAGCTGCACCAACGCAGGCGCATAATCAAGGGATAAGGAGATTACTACTAAGTAACTCATTCTCTACTAACGAGGAGTACTCATCTCAAGAGGTACATTGGAATACAACATCTCAACTCACAAAGTGTAACCACCCCTTCTTCATATCCTCTCATTGCTAGGCATAGCTCCCCACGGATTCTCAACATTATACATGTCATGACCCAAAATCACCCCCTAGAGGCTATCGAAAACCCTCGGACCGTGACCGGGCGTACTTGACCCTTTGAGGTTTCATACAAGACCTTTAACTATCGTTCATCACATAAGACATGAAAAGTAATGCGGAATTTAAAACTTTTCACGAATAATTAAATAAAGGAAGTCTTTCATAAAATACTTAGTGAATCTCATTGTAACAAGCCAACTTAAAGACATGACATAATATCATAGGGACATGACCCTTTACATTATAAGAAATACATAATAAGTTTTAACAATAAAACTAGGAAACGTAGACTATGTCCTCGAATATATGAGGACATACCAAATATTGAGAGAGTACATTTCCCAAGCTTCACCTTCAAACCTTCAAAAGCTTTCAACCTATACTTATAAGGTATAGAAAAGTATGGGGTTAGTACAAACAATGTACTAAGTATGACATAGGCAAAAACATGTAAAAAGGGAAATTTTAGTAAAATAAGCTTTCATGCCAAATAATTATAACATTCATGAATCTAGAAACAAAACATCATAAGAAACATCATTTAACACTTAAAGAAGAATTTCCATAATTTTGACCAAAAGACACCCTTTACAGTAACTTCCCAACTTAACAGTAACTCAATCATTCATACGTATTTTATGAAAAGTACTCTTCTCCAATAGGAATCTTAGGTCACACTAAATGCAATGTGAGAGTAGCATCCCATACTACTACTCCCACTTAACTCTCCTAATGGATTCCCATGGATTCAGAACTTTACAATAAGTTATCCAATTTTTACAGTAAACTCATCTTGTAAACTCATCTTGGTATTACAGTGAATCATTTTAGGACCTTACAGTGAACTATTGACTCCAACAATGGTGAACTTCCAAGGCATTGCCAATGAGGAAGTGAACTCATTTCCCTAGGAGTTTCCCTACCTAAGGATAATCCTAACACTATCCAAGGTAAGACATGAAGGAACGTCTAAACACTTCCTTCAATGAACACCAAAGTGATTCTCAAGACTACCCCTTTCGGCTTACTCACCTTGGGAGAACAAGTCACCACTCAAATCACAACACATTAAAAGAACACCCAACAAAACACCAAATCTTCCCTTTCGGAATACCTACTTAGTGAATTGAGTATATGGAGTCTCATACCACCACCTACCCTAAGTAGTACCCTATTTTAGAAGTTTTGACACTAAGTCTTCCCTTTCGTAAGGTCCTACTTAGTGCAATGGATAGGTAGCGTCCCATACCACCACCTACCCTAAGTAGCACATTCTTTTAGAAGAATTAGTTTATTTAATTCACATAAGTAGCACATGCTTTTACAATAGTTATTAATGTCCTTACTTTAGTGGGGGGTCCTTAACCGACAAAGAACATGAGAGCTAGACATGGAATCCGATATTAATCCCTATTTGATGAGGGATCCTCACTTGCCTAGAGTAACTTCATACTTTTAGATTTACATACATGGATTTCCCAATAGCTACACCTATGTGTGCACATAGTTAAGGGATAAGGAGATTGCTACTAAGTAACTAATTCTCTACTAACGAGGAGTACTAATCTCAAGAGGTACATTGGATATAACATCTCAACTCACGAATATAATCCACCTCTTCTTCATATCCTCTCGGTGCTACGCATAACTCCCCACGGATTTTCAACATTATAAACTATAGGTTAAGGATAACTAGTGAATACTACATCTCAACTCACGAAGGGCATTCATCCTCCGACCTATCTTGGAAAGCTCATTAGGAATAGTGAGGTTGCTACTAGACACTTCATCTCAACTCACAAAGAGTGTCCACCCCAAGACTCCCCTTTTTACTCAACTTAGCTTCATATATTCACTTATGTGTGTGTGTACATGTGAGCACACCTTGAATATAAGCATCATTTAGTACACATTATTTTTATACATGCTTTAGACCTTCATTCATCAACTCACACCCTTTACATGCTTCATATAATCATATACATCATTTAGACATAATCTAGGTCAAGCATACAATTCAAGCTTCACAAAACACAATACAAGACTCATTCCCAAATAACTTCATTTCACCTATTAGGCCTTCAAAACCACATTCTCAATACATACTAAAACATAATCAAATTCATCAAGTAAACACCGCCACAAGAAGATGGACCATACCACTCAAGATCAATTTATAATAAGAACTATACAATATACAAAAATCACCATTTAACAAGCCACACAACCTATAAACATTTCTCAATATTTCATCATAATAAGTCCCTTAGGATAGTAGCTAAATAAATATAACAACACAAGAAAAACAAAAGTTTATTCTGTACACAAACATGCTCATTTAACCAATTTCTTATGTTAGCATTTGAACAAAAAATTTAACATGATTTAATTGAATTTTTAACCTTAAAATCATCAAATAACATTAGAAACATCATTAATAATTCATTTGAAACGTTTTAACGCAAGACCCGTATTTAGAGTTGAAAGTAGTAGAAACTAGGGTTGCAAAACCTTTTTGAAAATTCATTAGAAGGGACTCATTGAATGGAAGAGATTCAAGGATGGATACCATACCTCAAATCCAAGAAAACCAATGATTTTGGTGAGAAACACGTCCAAACCACCCTCCTAGCTCTCCTTGAGTTTTAGCTCCAATGGTGGCTTTGAGAGAGTTTGTCTTTAGAGAGAGAGTTTGAATTTTGAAGTGAGGTCTTGTCTAGGTATAGGACATAAAACCAATCTAATATAACTTAAAATCCCTAAAATACATCCTAGGGTCATAAAAGACTTGGGGTGAATTTGCCAAACAACCAAGACTTCACAGGCAAAGGACAGCGTTTTTGGGAAGTCACCATTGACGGACCAAACCGACGGTCTGTTTGTCAAACAACGGAACGTTGGTGGGGGTCTCGTGTGGTTGGGACGCGACTCACCAACCTGCAGGCTTTCAAGCCCCAATCGACGGATAAGACCAACAGACCATTTCTTAACCGACGGTCCGTTGTTGAGCCTCTTTGGTTGAGACTTAGCCCCATTTGGATCCTGTCCATCCTGCCTTGCAGGTCCATCGACGCCCATGGGTTGACGGACCATTGCTGGACCAACGGACCATCTTTGTGTCGTCGTTTGGTCACTCATTTGGCAGTTTGGTCGAAGTCTGGGCCCTTCTCTTGGCTCCCTTGCGGGTCCTAGGTTGGGTCGTGCCCAGACGTTACACCAGAATAAGGTACTCTAGGTCTTAGGAACTTCTCATGCAAGTTTCAAGTAAAACGAACACGTAAAACTCACTCAAACATCTCAAGACACACAAGTACTTTCAAGGGCACACCTTCCGAACATCATGGACATTCTTGGTCGTTTGAACTCCAAACTTAACCAAATTTCACACACTGCCTAAGGACACTAAATTAACTCACTTTAACTTCAAATTAACTCAAGAAACAACGACAAATCTGTAGTTCACCTTAGTTCATTTTAGGGCGTTACATTCTCCCCCACTTGGGATAACATTCGTCCTCCAATGACACTAAAACTCTAGGACCATCAAAGACTAACTTAGCATCACATAACACATCACATTCATGATCAAAACATCAACAATGAAAGCATCAACTAAAAAAAAATCATCATTTCAAACTTTCAGATACTTAGCAACATAGGCAACTTTTGCCAAACTTCGCAAAGTCAAAATACATTCTTAACCTTCTGTTATGGAGGAACTACCTTATCCAACATTAAACATGCTCATATACAACAATTTTGCACACATTATAACTTTAATTAAGGTAAGGCAATTTTTTTTTCAAAATGCAAAATCATTATAGTGAACTGTTGACTATATCACTGCCAAACATTCAATTTTTTTCAAAAATTCATTCTTTGAGCAATTCATCAAGATTACATGATCATATGAACTATAAAACCACATAAAATATTTTCATAACATAGAAACAACAATAATAAATAGTTAGTACTTACCAAGACCATCAAATTCGGATTAGTTATCCTTCCTAGATCCCATCCCATAGGAAGGGTTCTTCTTGGGAGCATTAGGGTCTAGGGAAGCTTGATTGACATATGTCCCTCTTGCTTTGATGCTAGGGCTGTCCCTAATCTTGTGGCCTTTGCTACCATAACTAAAACAACCATCCGTTCCGGCAATACACATACCCGAATGTTGCTTTCCACAAGTAGGACACCTAGCCCTTTCAAAAGTGTGGCCACCACCTTGAGAATGTTGCTTTGGAGACCTATCCTTGTCTCCCATGGAAGAATCTTGGTGATACAACCTCTTTTTAGGATTTTTGTGACTAGAATCATCCGACCTAGGCCTTTTACCCTCTTGCCTTATCTCCCTAATTTTGGACTCCTCAATTTGTTGTGCATAAACCATGAGCATAGAAATATCCATGTTGTTAAGAAGCATTCTCGTACGACACTCTTTCTCCACCAATCTAGACACACCAATCACAAATTTGTTCATCCTAGCCCTAGGGTTGCTACCATGGTTGGGGCATACTTAGAGAGTTGGGTGAATTTGAGAGAGTACTCTTGCACACTCATTCCCCCATGACGAAGGTTCATGAATTCCACCATCTTCTTCTCCCTCCACTCTAGGGAAAAGAACCTATCGAGGAAATCATCTTTGAATTCCTCCCAATCAACCGGACCTCTTTCTAAGGGTCTCTCACCCCTCTATTGCTCCTACCACACTTGAGCAACATCCGTATGTTGGTAAGCGGCTAACTCTGCTTTTTCCATAAGGGTCACACCCATAGCATCCACCACCTTGAAAATCTCATCTATGAAGCCTTGTGGATCTTCATCCACCTTAGTTCCATGAAAAGTGGAGGTTCATCCTTATGAATCCGAATCCTAGAAGCGGGTGTACTAGCATTTGGTTGGGGTCTATCTCCTTGATTAGCTTGAGCAACAAAGTTATTGTTGACGACATGAGCTTGAGCCATCATGAGTTTGGTCAAGTTCATTAGGGAATCCCTCAACTCCGCATTAGTCATATCACCCTCAACAAAAGAAGATTGAGGCATAAGAGGCACTTGAGGCCCTTGGGGTTCCGAAGGCACTTGAGGTTATTGAAGAGGAACCTCCTCATTATCTTCCTCTAGGCCAACAATAGGAACTTGGTCAACATGGGGAGGGATCCTCTCATTATCTACACCTTCCTCATCCCTTCTAGCAGTTGATCTCCTCGTATTCATGTCCTATAAACACAAAGAGAATTTGTTCAGAAAAGACACCTAATAGAACTCAAATTTAAGGCACGACATTAGAATAGAGAAGAAAGTAAAACTTCTAGCGTCCTATAGACTCTTGTCCATGAATGTGTCGCGACTCACGCCAATGACCAAGATATTACTAGATGTGGCTTGTGAGACTTTTAGACCTTCAACTATTTCCCAAAACCTTATCTATGATACCAAGTCTGTCACGATCCGAAAGCACCCCCTAGCATGTAGGGACAACCCTCGGATCGTGGTAAGGCGTACTTGACCCTTTGGTGCCTCATACAAGTGCTTTAACTATCGTTCATCACATAAGACATGAAAAGTAGTGCGGCATTTAAAACTTTTCACGAATAATTAAATAAAGAAAGTCTTTCATAAAATACTTAGAGAATTTCATCGTCACAAGCCAACTTAAAGACACGACATAATATCTTAGGGAGACGGCCCTTTACATTAAAAGAAATACATAATAAGTCTTAATAATAAAACTATGAAACATAGACTATGTCCTCGAATATATGAGGACATACCAAATCTTGAGAGAGTAGATTTCCCAAGCTTCACCTTCAAACCTTCAAAAGATTCCAACCTATACTTATAAGTACAGAAAAGTATGGGGTTAGTACAAACAATGTATTAAGTATGGCATATGCAAAAACATGCAAAAGGGACATTTTAGTAAAATAAGCTTTAATGCCAAATAATTATAACATTCATGAATCTAGAAATAAAACATCATAAGAAACATCATTTAACACTTAAAGAAGAATTTCCATAATTTTCACCAAAAGACACCCTTTACATTAACTTCCCAACTTAACAGTAACTCAATCATTCAACCGGATTTCACGAAAAGTACTCTTCTCCGACAGGACTCTTAGGTCACACTAAGTGCAATGTGAGAGTAGAATCCCATACTACTACTCCCACTTAGAGATCCTAATGGATTCCCATGGATTGAGCACTTTACAACAAGTTATCCAATTTTTACGGTAAACTCATCTTTGCATTACAGTGAACCATATTAGGACCTTACAATGGACTATTGACTCCAACAATGGTGAACTTCCAAGGCATTTCCAATGAGGAAGTAAACTCATTTAAGTAGGAGTTTCCCTACCTAAGGATAATCCTAAGACTCTCCAAGGTAAGACATGAAGGAAACGTCTAAACATTTCCTTCAATGCACACGAAAGTGATCCTCAAGACTACCCCTTTCGGCTTACTCACCTCGGGAGAACAAGTCACCACTCAAATCACAACAGATTAGAAGAACACCCAACAAAACACAAAAGACTTCCCTTTCGGAATGCCTACTTAGTGCAATGAGTAGATGGCATTCCATACCACCACCTATCCTAAGTAGTACACTCTTTTAGAAGGTTTGTCACCAAGTCTTCCATTTCGGAAGGTCCTACTTAGTGCAATGGATAGGTAGCGTCCCATACCACCACCTATCTAAGTAGCACGTTCTTTTAGAAGACTTAGTTCATCCAATTAACATAAGTAGCACATGATTTTAGAATACTTCTTACTCTTCTTACTTTGGTGGGGGGTTAGCTTAACCGACACAGAACATGAGAGCTAGACATGGAATCCCGATATTAACCCCAATCGGATGAGGGATCCTCACTTGCCTAGAGTAACGTCATACTTCTTAGATTTTACATGGCTTTCCCAATAGCTACACCTATGTGGGCACATAGTTAAGGGATAAAGAGATTGTTACTAAGTAACTAATTCTCTACTAACGAGGACTACTCATCTCAAGAGGTACATTGGAATACAACTTCTCAACTCACGAAGTGCAATCCACCTCTTCTTAATATCCTCTCGGTGCTAGGCATAACTCCCCAAGGATTCTCAACATTATAAACTATAGGTTAAGGATAACTAGTGAATTCCACATCTCAACTCACGAAGAGCATTCATCCTCCGACCTATCTTGGAAAGATCATTAGGAATAGTGAGGTTGCTACTAGAGACTTCATCTCAACTCACGAAGAGTGTCCACCACAAGACTTCCCTTTTTACTCAACTTAGCTTCATATATTCACTTAAGTGTGTGTGTGTACATCTGAGCACACCTTGCATATAAGCATCATTTATACACATTACTTTATACATGCTTTAGACCTTCATTCATCAACTCACACCTTTACATGCTTCACATAATCATATACATCATTTAGACATAATCTAGGTCAAGCATACAATTCAAGCTTCACAAAACACAATACAAGACTCATTTCCCATATCACTTCATTTCACCTATTAGGCCTGCAAAACCACATTCTCAATACATACTAAACATAATCAAATTCATCAAGTAAACACCGCCACCAAGAAGATGGACCATACCACTCAAGATCAGTTTATAATAAGAACTATACAATATAAAAAAATCACCATTTAACCAAGCCATCACAACCTATAAAATTTTTCTCAATATTTCATCTTAATAAGGCCCTTAGGGCAGTAGCTAAACAAACATAACAACACAAGAAAAACCAAAGTTCATTCTCTACACAAACATGCTCATTTAACCCATTTCTTATGCCAGCATTTGAAGAAAAGATTTAACATGATTTAATTGAAGTTTTAACCTTAAAATCATCAACTAACATTAGAAACATTATTAATTAGTCATTAGAAATGTTTTCATGCAAGACCCGTATTTAGAGTTGAAAGTAGTAGAAACTAGGGTTGCAAAACCTTTTTGAAAATTCATTAGAAGGGACTCATTGAATGGAAGAGAGTTCAAGGATGGATACCATACCTCAAATCCAAGAAAACCCAATGATTTTGGTGAAGAAACACGTCCAAACCAGCCCTCCTAGCTCTCTTTGAGTTTTAGCTCCAATGGTGGCTTTGAGAGAGTTTGTCTTTAGAGAGAGAGTTTGAATTTTGAAGTGAGGGTTCTTTTAGTCTAGGACTTAAAACCAATATAATATAACTTAAAAGACCTAAAAATATCATCCTAGGGTCATAAAAGACTTGGGGTGAATTTGCCAAACACCCCAACACTTCACAGGCAAAGGACAGCATTTTGGGAAGTCACCATTGACGGACCAACCGATGGTCCGCTTGTCAAAGAACGGACCGTTGGTGGGGGTCTCGTTTGTTGGGATAGACTCTCACCAACCTGCAGGCTTTCAAGCCCAATCGACGGATGCGACCGATAGACCGTTTCTCAACCGATGGTCCGTTGGTTGAGACTTAGCCCCATTTGGATCCTGGCCATCCTGCCTTGCAGGTCCAATCGACGCCTATGGTCGACGGACCATTGGTGGACCAACGGAACGTCCTTTGGGTCGTCGTTTTGTCACTCATTTGGCAGTTTGGTCGAAGTCATGGGCCCTTCTCTAGGTCTCCTTTGTGGTTCCTAGGTGGGGTCATGCCCGAACGTTAAACCCATTAACATGGTCGTCTAGGTCTTAGGAATAACTCATTCAAGTTTGAAGTAAAACGAACACGTAAAACTCACTCAAACACCTCAAGACACACAAGTACTTTCTAGGGCACACATTCCAAACGTCATGGACATTCTTGGTCGTTTCACCTCAAAACTTAACTCACACACAGCCTAAGGACACTAAATTAACTCACTTTAACTTCAAATTGACTCAAGAAACAATGACAAATATGTAGTTCACCTTAGTTCATTTTAGGGCGTTACATTCTCCGCCACTTTGGATAACATTCGTCCTCGAATGACACTAAAACTCTAGGACTATCAATAACTAACTTAGCATCACATAAGACATCACATTCATGATCAAAACATCAACAATCAAAGCATCAACTAAAAAAGAGCATCATTTCAAACTTTCATACACTTCGCAACATAGGCAACTTTTGCCAAACTTCGCAAAGTCAAAATACATTCTTAACCTTCTGTTATGGAGGAACTACCTTATCCAACATTAAACATGCTCATATACAACACTTTTGCACACATTGAAACTTTAATCAAGGTAAGGCAATTTCTTTTTCAAAATGCAAAATCATTATAGTGAACTGTTCACTGTATCACTGCCAAACATTCAAATTTTTTCAAAAATTCATTCTTTGAGCAATTCATCAAGATGACATGATCATATGAACTATAAAACCACATAAACTATATTCATAACATAGAAACAATAATAATAAAGAGTTAAGACTTACCAAGACCATTAAATTCGGATTAGTTATCCTTCCTAGATCCCATCCCATATGAAGGGTTCTTCTTGGGAGCATTAGGGTCTAGGGAAGCTTGATTGACATATTTCCCTCTTGCTTTGATGATAGGGCTGTCCCTAATCTAGTGGCCTTTGCTACCACTACTAAAACAACCATCCGTTCCGGCAATACACATACCCGAATGTTGCTTTTCATAAGTAGGACTCCTAGCCCTTTCAAAAGTGTGGCCACCACCTTGAGAATGTTGCTTTGGAGCCCTATCCTTGTCTCCCATGGAAGAATCTGGGTGATAGAACCTCTTTTTAGGATTTTTGTGACTAGAATCATCCGACCTAGGCCTTTTACCCTCTTGCCTTATCTCCCTAATTTTGGACACCTCAATTTGTTGTGCATAAACCATGAGCATAGAAATATCCATTTCGTTAATTATCATTGCCATACGACACTCTTTCTCCACCAAGCCAGACACTCCCATCACAAATTTGTTCATCCTAGCCCTAGGGTTGCCACCATGGTTGGGGCATACTTAGAGAGTTGGGTGAATTTGAGAGAGAACTCTTGCACACTCATTCCCCCATGACGAAGGTTCATGAATTCCACCATCTTCTTCTCCCTCTACTATAGGGGAAAAAACCTATCGATGAAAGCCTCTTTGAATTCCTCCCAATCAACCGGACCTCTTTCTAAGGTTCACTCACCCCTCTATTGCTCCTACCACACTTGAGAAACATCTGTAAGTTGGTAAGCGGCTAACTATTCTTTTTCCATAAGGGTCACACCCATAGCATCCACCACCTTGAAAATCTCATCTATGAAGCCTTGTGGATCTTCATCCACCTTAGTGCCATGAAAAGTGGGAGGGTTCATCCTCATGAAATCCCGAATCCTAGAAGCGGGTGTACTAGCATTAGGTTGGGGTCTAACTCCTTGATTAGCTTGGGCAACAAAGTGATTGTTGACAACATGAGCATGAGGCGTCATGAGTTCAGTCAAGTTCATTAGGGAATCCCTTAATTCCGCATTAGTCATATCACCCTCAAAAAAAGGAGATTGAGGCATAAGAGGAACTTGAGGCCCTTGGAGTTCCGAAGGCACTTGAGGTTCTTGAAGAGGAACCTTCTCATTATCTTGCTCTAGGCCAACAATAGGAACTTGGTCAGCATGGGGAGGGATCCTCTCATTAGCTACACCTCCCTCCTCCCTTCTAGCAGTTGATCTCCTCGTATTCATGTCCTATAAACACAAAGAGAACTCAACTTTAAGGCACGACATTAGAATAGAATAGAAAGTAAAACTTCTAGCATCCTATAGCCTGTTGTCCATGGATGTGTCGCGACTCACGCCAATGACCAATATACTACTAGATGTGGCTTGTGAGACTTTTAGACCTTCAACTATTTCCCAAAACCTTATCTCTGATACCAAGTATGTCACGACACGAAAGCACGCCCTAGAAGGTAGGGACAACCCTCGTATCGTGGAAAGGGGTACTTGACCCTTTGGTGTCTCATACAAGCCCTTTAACTATCGTTCATCACATAAGACATGAAAAGTAGTACGGAATTTAAAACTTTTCAGGAATAATTAAATAAAGGAATTCTTTCATAAAATACTTAGAGAATTTCATCGTCACAAGCCAACTTAAAGACACGACATAATATCTTAGGGACACGGCCTTTTACATTAAAAGAAATACATAATAAGTCTTAATAATAAAACTAGGAAACGTAGACTATGTCCTCGAATATATGAGGACATACCAAATCTTGAGAGAGTACATTTCCCAAGCTTCACCTTCAAACCTTCAAAAGCTTCCAACCTATACTTATAAGGTACAGAAAAGTATGGGGTTAGCACAAACAATGTACTAAGTATGGCATATGCAAAAACATGTAAAAAAGGACATTTTAGTAAAATAAGCTTTCATGCCAAATAATTATTAACATTCATGAATCTAGA
Source organism: Solanum lycopersicoides (assembly GCA_022817965.1). Taxonomy (NCBI): domain Eukaryota; kingdom Viridiplantae; phylum Streptophyta; class Magnoliopsida; order Solanales; family Solanaceae; genus Solanum; species Solanum lycopersicoides. The sequence goes on from JAJJBR010002788.1 coordinate 110,719, forward strand.
AACAAAACATCATAAGAAACATCATTTAACACTTAAAGAAGAATTTCCATAATTTTGACCAAAAGACACCCATTAGAGTAACTTCCCAACTTAACAATAACTCAATCATTCATACGTATTTTATGAAAAGTACTCTTCTCCAATAGGAATCTTAGGTCACACTAAGTGCAATGTGAGAGTAGAATCCCATACTCCTACTCCTACTTAGAGATCCTAACGGATTCCCATGGATTGAGCACTTTACAACAAGTTATCCAATTTTTACGGTAAACTCATCTTGGCAATACAGTGAACCATTTTAGGACCTTACAATGGACTATTGACTCCAACAATGGTGAACTTCCAAGGCATTTCCAATGAGGAAGTAAACTCATTTCCGTAGGAGTTTCCCTACCTAAGGATAATCCTAAGACTCTTCAAGGTAAAACATGAAGGAAACGTCTAAACATTTCCTTCAATGCACACGAAAGTGATCCTCAAGACTACCCCTTTCGGCTTACTCACCTCGGGAGAACAAGTCACCACTCAAATCACAACACATTAGAAGAACACACAACAAAACTCAAAAGACTTCCCTTTCGGAATGCCTACTTGGTGCAATGAGTAGATGGCGTTCCATACCACCACCTATCCTAAGTAGTACACTCTTTTAGAAGGTTTGGCACCAAGTCTTCCCTTTCGTAAGGTCCTACTTAGTGCAATGGATAGGTAGCGTCCCATACCACCACCTACCCTAAGTAGCACGTTCTTTTAAAAGACTTAGATCATTCAATAAACATAAGTAGCACATGATTTTAGATTACTTCTTACTCTCCTTACTTTTGTGAGGGGTTAGCTTAACCGACACAGAACATGAGAGCAAACCATGGAATCCCGATATTAACCCATATCGGATGAGGGATCCTCACTTGCCTAGAGTAACGTCATAATTCTTAGATTTTACATGGCTTTCCCAATAGCTACACCTATGTGGGCACATAGTTAAGGGATAAAGAGATTGCTACTAAGTAACTAATTATCTACTAACGAGGAGTACTCATCTCAAGAGGTACATTGGAATACAACATCTCAACTCACGAAGTGTAATCCACCTCTTCTTAATATCCTCTCGGTGCTAGGCATAACTCCACAAGGATTCTCAACATTATAAACTATAGGTTAAGGATAACTAGTGAATACCACATCTCAACTCACGAAGGGCATTCATCCTCCGACCTATCTTGGAAAGATCATTAGGAATAGTGAGGTTGCTACTAGAGACTTCATCTCAACTCACGAAGAGTGTCCACCCCAAGACTCCCCTTTTTACTCAACTTAGCTTCATATATTCACTTAAGTGTCTGTGTACAGGTGAGCACACCTTGCATATAAGCATCATTTCATACACATTACTTTTATACATGCTTTAGACCTTCATTCATCAACTCACAACTTTACATGCTTCACATAATCATATACATCATTTAGACATAATCTAGGTCAAGCATACAATTCAAGCTTCACAAAACACAATACAAGACTCATTTCCCATATCACTTCATTTCACCTATTAGGCCTGCAAAACCACATTCTCAATACATACTAAACATAATCAAATTCATCAAGTAAACACCGCCACCAAGAAGATGGACCATACCACTCAAGATCAGTTTATAATAAGAACTATACAATATAAAAAAATCACCATTTAACCAAGCCATCACAACCTATAAAATTTTTCTCAATATTTCATCTTAATAAGGCCCTTAGGGCAGTAGCTAAACAAACATAACAACACAAGAAAAACCAAAGTTCATTCTCTACACAAACATGCTCATTTAACCCATTTCTTATGCCAGCATTTGAAGAAAAGATTTAACATGATTTAATTGAAGTTTTAACCTTAAAATCATCAACTAACATTAGAAACATTATTAATTAGTCATTAGAAATGTTTTCATGCAAGACCCGTATTTAGAGTTGAAAGTAGTAGAAACTAGGGTTGCAAAACCTTTTTGAAAATTCATTAGAAGGGACTCATTGAATGGAAGAGAGTTCAAGGATGGATACCATACCTCAAATCCAAGAAAACCCAATGATTTTGGTGAAGAAACACGTCCAAACCAGCCCTCCTAGCTCTCTTTGAGTTTTAGCTCCAATGGTGGCTTTGAGAGAGTTTGTCTTTAGAGAGAGAGTTTGAATTTTGAAGTGAGGGTTCTTTTAGTCTAGGACTTAAAACCAATATAATATAACTTAAAAGACCTAAAAATATCATCCTAGGGTCATAAAAGACTTGGGGTGAATTTGCCAAACACCCCAACACTTCACAGGCAAAGGACAGCATTTTGGGAAGTCACCATTGACGGACCAACCGATGGTCCGCTTGTCAAAGAACGGACCGTTGGTGGGGTCTCGTTTGTTGGGATAGACTCTCACCAACCTGCAGGCTTTCAAGCCCAATCGACGGATGCGACCGATAGACCGTTTCTCAACCGATGGTCCGTTGGTTGAGACTTAGCCCATTTTGATCCTGGCCATCCTGCCTTGCAGGTCCAGTCGACGCCCATGGTCTACGGACCATTGGTGGACCAACGGAACGTCTTTTGGGTCGTCGTTTTGTCACTCATTTGCCAGTTTGGTCAAAGTCATGGTCCCTTCTCTAGGTCTCCTTTGTGGTTCCTAGGTGGGGTCATGCCCGAACGTTAAACCCATAAACATGGTCGACTAGGTCTTAGGAATAACTCATGCAAGTTTCAAGTAAAACGAACACGTAAAACTCACTCAAACACCTCAAGACACACAAGTACTTTCTAGGGTACACCTTCCGAACGTCATGGACATTCTTGGTCGTTTCACCTCAAAACTTAACTCACACACTGCCTAAGGACACTAAATTAACTCACTTTAACTTCAAATTGACTCAAGAAACAATGACAAATATGTAGTTCACCTTAGTTCATTTTAGGGCGTTACATTCTCCGCCACTTGGGATAACATTCGTCCTTGAATGACACTAAAACTCTAGGACTATCAATAACTAACTTAGCATCACATAACACATCACATTCATGATCATAACATCAACAATCAAAGCATCAACTAAAAAAGAGCATCATTTCAAACTTTCATACACTTAGCAACATAGGCAACTTTTGCCAAACTTCGCAAAGTCAAAATACATTCTTAACCTTCTGTTATGGAGGAACTACCTTATCCAACATTAAACATGCTCATATACAACACTTTTGCACACATTGAAACTTTAATCAAGGTAAGGCAATTTCTTTTTCAAATGCAAAATCATTATAGTGAACTGTTCACTGTATCACTGCCAAACATTCAAATTTTTTCAAAAATTCATTCTTTGAGCAATTCATCAAGATGACATGATCATATGAACTATAAAACACATAAACTATATTCATAACATAGAAACAATAATAATAAAGTTAAGACTTACCAAGACCATCAAATTCGGATTAGTTATCCTTCCTAGATCCCATCCCATATGAAGGTTCTCTTGGGAGCATTAGGGTCTAGGAAGCTTGATTGACATATTTCCCTCTTGCTTTGATGATAGGGCTGTCCTAACTTGTGGCCTTTGCTACCACTACTAAAACAACCATCCGTTCCGGCAATACACATACCGAATGTTGTTTTCCATAAGTAGGACACCTAGCCCTTTCAAAAGTGTGGCCACCACCTAGAGAATGTTGCTTTGGAGCCCTATCCTTGTCTCCCATGGAAGAATCTTGGTGATAGAACCTCTTTTTAGGATTTTTGTGACTAGAATCATCCGACCTAGGCCTTTTACCCTCTTGCCTTATCTCCCTAATTTTGGACACCTCAATTTGTTGTGCATAAACCATGAGCATAGAAATATCCATTTCGTTAATTATCATTGCCATACGACACTCTTTCTCCACCAAGCCAGACACTCCCATCACAAATTTGTTCATCCTAGCCCTAGGGTTGCCACCATGGTTGGGGCATACTTAGAGAGTTGGGTGAATTTGAGAGAGAACTCTTGCACACTCATTCCCCCATGACGAAGGTTCATGAATTCCACCATCTTCTTCTCCCTCTACTATAGGGGAAAAACCTATCGATGAAAGCCTCTTTGAATTCCTCCCAATCAACCGGACCTCTTTCTAAGGGTCACTTACCCCTCTATTGCTCCTACCACACTTGAGAAACATCTGTAAGTTGTTAAGCGGCTAACTATTCTTTTTCCATAAGGGTCACACCCATAGCATCCACCACCTTGAAAATCTCATATATGAAGCCTTGTGGATCTTCATCCACCTTAGTGCCATGAAAAGTGGGAGGGTTCATCCTCACGAAATCCCGAATCCTAGAAGCGGGTGTAATAGCATTAGGTTGGGGTCTATCTCCTTGATTAGCTTGGGCAACAAAGTGATTGTTGACGACATGAGCATGAGGCGTCATGAGTTTGGTCAAGTTCATTAGGGAATCCCTTAATTCCGCATTAGTCATATCACCCTCACAAAAAGGAGATTGAGGCAGAAGAGGCACTTGAGGCCCTTGGGGTTCCGAAGGCACTTGAGGTTCTTGAAGAGGAACCTCCTCATTATCTTGCTCTAGGCCAACAATAGGAACTTGGTCAACATAGGGAGGGATCATCTCATTAGCTACACCTCCCTCCTCCCTTCTAGCAGTTGATCTCCTCGTATTCATGTACTATAAACACAAAGAGAATTGGTTGAGAAAAGACACCTTATAGAACTCAACTTTAAGGCACGACACTAGAATAGAGAAGAAAGTAAAACTTCTAGCATCCTATAGCCTCTTGTCCATGGATGTGTCGCGACTCACGCCAATGACCAAGATACTACTAGATGTGGCTTGTGAGACTTTTAGACCTTCAACTATTTCCCAAAACCTTATCTCTGATACCAAGTATGTCACGACCCGAAAGCACCCCCTAGAAGGTAGGGACAACCCTCGTATCGTGGAAAGGCGTACTTGACCCTTTGGTGTCTCATACAAGCCCTTTAACTATCGTTCATCACATAAGACATGAAAAGTAGTACGGAATTTAAAACTTTTCAGGAATAATTAAATAAAGGAAGTCTTTCATAAAATACTTAGAGAATTCCATCGTCACAAGCCAACTTAAAGACACGACATAATATCTTAGGGACACGGCCTTTTACATTAAAAAAAATACATAATAAGTCTTAATAATAAAACTAGGAAACGTAGACTATGTCCTCGAATATATGAGGACATACCAAATCTTGAGAGAGTACATTTCCCAAGCTTCACCTTCAAACCTTCAAAAGCTTCCAACCTATACTTATAAGGTACAGAAAAGTATGGGGTTGTACAAACAATGTACTAAGTATGGCATATGCAAAAACATGTAAAAAGGGCCATTTTAGTAAAATAAGCTTTCATGCCAAATAATTATAACATTCATGAATCTAGAAACAAAACATCATAAGAAACATCATTTAACACTTAAAGAAGAATTTTTATAATTTTGACCAAAAGACACCCTTTATAGTGACTTCCCATTTTAACAGTAACTCAATCATTCATACGTATTTTATGAAAAGTACTCTTCTCCAATAGGAATCTTAGGTCACACTACGTGCAATGTGAGAGTAGAATCCCATACTCCTACTCATACTTAGAGATCCTAATGGATTCCCATGGATTGAGCACTTTACAACAAGTTATTCAATTTTTACAGTAAACTCATCTTGGCATTACAGTGAACCATTTTAGGACCTTACAATGGACTATTGACTCCAACAATGGTGAACTTCCAAGGCATTTCCAATGAGGAAGTAAGCTCATTTCCTTAGGAATTTCCCTACCTAAGGATAATCCTAAAACTCTCCAAGGTAAGACATGAAGGAAACGTCTAAACATTTCCTTCAATGCACACGAAAGTGATCCTCAAGACTACCCCTTTCGGATTACTCACCTCGGGAGAACAAGTCACCACTCAAATCACAACACATTAGAAGAACACCCAACAAAACACAAAAGACTTCCCTTTCGGAATGCCTACTTAGTGCAATGAGTAGATGGCGTTCCATACCACCACCTATCCTAAGTAGTACACTCTTTTAGAAGGTTTGGCACCAAGTCTTCCCTTTCGGAAGGTCCTACTTAGTGCAATGGATAGGTAGCGTACCATACCACCACCTACCCTAAGTAGCACGTTCTTTTAGAAGACTTAGTTCATTCAATTAACATAAGTAGCACATGATTTTAGAATACTTCTTACTCTCCTTACTTTTGTGGGGGGTTAGCTTAACCGACACAGAACATGAGAGCTAGACATGGAATCCCGATATTAACCCCTATCGGATGAGGGATCCTCACTTGCCTAGAGTAACGTCATAATTCTTAGATTTTACATGGCTTTCCCAATAGCTACACCTATGTGGGCACATAGTTAAGGGATAAAGAGATTGCTACTAAGTAACTAATTCGCTACTAAGTAACTAATTCTCTACTAACGAGGAGTACTCATCTCAACTCACGAAGTGTAATCCACCTCTTCTTAATATCCTCTCGGTGCTAGGCATAACTCCACAAGGATTCTCAACATTATAAACTATAGGTTAAGGATAACTAGTGAATACCACATCTCAACTCACAAAGGGCATTCATCCTACGACCTATCTTGGAAAGATTATAAGAAATAGTGACGTTGCTACTAGAGACTTCATCTCAACTCACGAAGAGTGTCCACCCCAAGACTCCCCTTTTTACTCAACTTAGCTTCATATATTCACTTAAGTGTCTGTGTACAGGTGAGCACACCTTGCATATAAGCATCATTTCATACACATTACTTTTATACATGCTTTAGACCTTCATTCATCAACTCACACCTTTACATGCTTCACATAATCATATACATCATTTAGACATAATCTTGGTCAAGCATACAATTCAAGCTTCACAAAACACAATACAAGACTCATTTCCCATATCACTTCATTTAACCTATTAGGCCTTCAAAACCACATTCTCAATACATACTAAACATAATCAAATTCATCAAGTAAACACCGCCACCAAGAAGATGGACCATACCACTCAAGATCAATTTATAATAAGAACTATACAATATAAAAATATCACCATTTAACCAAGCCATCACAACCTATAAACATTTTCTCAATATTTCATCTTAATAAGTCCCTTAGGGCAGTAGCTAAACAAACATAACAACACAAGAAAAACCAAAGTTCATTCTTTACACAAACATGCTCATTTAACCCATTTCTTATGCCAGCATTTGAAGAAAAGATTTAACATGATTTAATTGAAGTTTTAACCTTAAAATCATCAACTAACATTAGAAACATCATTAATTAGTCATTAGAAACATTTTCATGCAAGACCCGTATTTAGAGTTGAAAGTAGTAGAAACTAGGGTTGCAAAACATTTTTGAAAATTCATTAAAAGGGACTCATTGAATGGAAGAGAGTTCAAGGATGGATACCATACCTCAAATCCAAGAAAACCCAATGATTTTGGTGAAGAAACACGTCCAAACCAGCCCTCCTAGCTCTCTTTGAGTTTTAGCTCCAATGGTGGCTTTGAGAGAGTTTGTCTTTAGAGAGAGAGTTTGAATTTTGAAGTGAGGGTTCTTTTCTAGGTCTAGGACTTAAAACCAATATAATATAACTTAAAAGACCTAAAAATATCATCCTAGGTTCATAAAAGACTTGGGGTAAATTTAACAAACACCCCAAGACTTCACAGGCAAAGGACAGCGTTTTGGGAAGTCACCATTGACGGACCAACTGATGGTCCGCTTGTCAAAGAACGGACCGTTGGTGGGGGTCTCGTTGGTTGGGAGAGACACTCACCAACCTGCAGGCTTTCAAGCCCAATCGACATATGGGACCGACAGACCATTTCTCAACCGACGGTCCGTTGGTTGAACCTCGTTGGTTGAGACTTAGCCCCATTTGGATCCTAGCCATCCTGCCTTGCAGGTCCAATCGACTCACATGGTTGACGGACAATCGGAGGACCGACAGACCGTCCTTTGGGTCGTCGTTTGGTCACTGTTTTGGCAGTTTGGTCCAAGTCTTCTAATTCTTAGGAACATCTCATGAAACTTTCAAGTAAAACAAACACGTAAAACTCACTCAAACACCTCAAGACACAAAAGTACTTTCTAGGGCACACCTTCCGAACGTCATGGACGTTCTTGGTCGTTTGACCTAAAACCTTAACCAAACTTCACACACTGCCTAAGGACACTAAATTTACTCAATTTAACTTCAAATTAACTCAAGAAACAACCATGAATCTCTAGTTCACCTTAGTTCATTTTAGGGAATTACAATACACTATAGGTTAAGGATAACTAGTGAACACCACATATCAACTCACGAAGGGCATTCATATCACGACCCGAATTCTGGAATCCGGACTGCGACCGGCGTCGTTGACCTCTCAGAGATCGCAGACAAGCCTCTTCCTGCATTCATCACATTCATATGGTTAATTTTAGCAGAAAATTTAAAACTTTTTATAAGTATGAAGTATACATAGAATTCATATAGTTAATACATATTTACATCATATACTAAGTTCAACATAAAGAACAACCATCTAATATTAAAGAACCAATTTGAAACAGAAGATGAATATATCATAAATAAGTTTGCCAAACACGGACTTATTACAAAGCTTCGAAATGAAAGTACAAAAGAAACGCTAGGGATAACATCCGCTAGCTATATCTAAAACTAAGGCTAGACTAAAACTATAGCATCCTCGAAATCAAGAGGACTTACCAAATGGTCTAGAGAATCGCTGAGTCCAAACCGCTGCAATGAGTCTTCAATCTGATCTCTCACTTCTACCTAAAAATAGTAAATAGTAGGGGTTAGTACACCACTAGTACTAAGTATGGGTGTATGCACACATACACATAAGGCTATGCATGGGTCTAGAACAACTCGGGCGAAGATTTGAGGTTTTGATTGCCCAAACCCGAGAGCTCTTGCTTTTAAGCTTAGTTTATTTTTCAGTCTTTTTCTTTTTCTGGTTGTGTAGTTCAATAATTCCTTTGGTCCTATGTTTTATTTACAAGTGCAATGATTCATTGTAGTCCCATACCCACAATGAATCAAGTAAGTAATTCAAGAGATTAAGGAAATGATTTAACTACAATTTGGGACATGGATATATTTGTAAGTCAATACTTATTGACTATACTCGTTCTTTAGTTGATTGCATAATGTGCATAGTTCTTGGGGCATATCATTAAAACTTATGATGTTGCTTACTATGGGCATGAATTCTTTATAAGTCAATCTTTATTGGCTAAACACATTAGTTGATCATTTTCGATAAGTATATTTGAATTCATTATTGTCTATGATCATTTTCATAATAAAAGAAGTCATTATAAGCCAATTTTATTTGGATTTTATCATTTTCATGACATGAAGATTTATTATTATCTATGCCCTTTACTTATTGTAAACTTCATTGGACATGATTTGACTATTCTTATAGCAAGTCATTCATTACATCAAGTATTCATTAATACTTCATAAGCCAGTCTCTATTGGCTATGCCACTTAGTTCATCTTTTTCATGTTAGGGAAGTTATACAGTTTTGAGTTGCTATTATGTTTCTACTCCCCTTTATTGGCATCATATAAGAAGTCATTATATGACAATCTTATTTGTCTTTGCCCATTATTTGCTAAAACTTTATTGGTATTGATATTGGCGATTGACATTCTTAAACTCTTACTTTCATAACTCACTTTGAACATACGTTCCATGATCTTTCTTTCTTGCTTTCTTAGAGACATCTTTAGAAGTAAGATCATGCGAGCTATCATGAAATCCCGTATCTTCCCCACACCGAAAAGAGGTGATTCACCGATTAAAATGAATCTAGATCATGTGAGCTACTCATGAAATCCAGTGTCTGCCCCACACCAAAAAGGGGTGATCCCGGCTAAGGCGAATCCATCTCAAGTGTTCACTCTACACCGAAAAGGAGTGGCTCACGGCTATAGTGAACCAAGAACATGTTTTGAGCATTAAACGACATAGATCATTTGAGCTAAACATGAAATCCAGTGTCTACCCCACACCGAAAAGAGGTGATCTCATTGGCCAAGGTGAGATAGAAATATACCTAGCTCTCTTAGGTGGAAACCACAGGCTAGTTCCTATGTTGGCTAGACATAGTTCGAAGACTAGGGACGTCAGGAGACAACTTATCCACCTCGGTGTTAGCCTCGTCTCATGAGACTTACACGTGCAAGCACATGCTCGTAACTAGTCTATCGGTGCTTTGCTCACTTTCATTATCTTCTTTATCTTTTAGATTTGACTCAAACATTCTGGAAGCTTGCTTCTATATTGAGGTTTACTTACTCTATTGATGACTTGTCATCCTTTTTTTACATTGATGAAATGTGAATTGTCCTTACATATCATCCTTTGGTGTTAATGAGACTGGTATCACACGTTCTAACACCTTTATTCGTGAGTATTTTTAACATAGTAGCTTAGGTTTAAGTGAGTCTTGTCTCACTTCCATTAACACCTCATTCTGGCCACTTTATTAACTTAGACATCTTTAGTTATGTTATTACTCATGTTTGTAACAACCCGAAAATAACTATGCTAAGTAATGCTTAAACATACCTAGAAAGCTTGGATTAGACAGGGTTCACACAACTTGTTGCGCATAGAACCAGACCTCAAAACCTATGCACTAGCCAATCCAACCAACTTGGTGAGTTAGTTGAGCTATTCAAGGTGAGAACCAACTATGTAGGGCACCCGAATTGAAGAGATTCACCCGGATGAGTTTTACAGGACTTAAAAGGGGTAATCTTAGGTTTGGAGGGTGTAGGGGTAAAATGGTCTTTTCCAGGCTAAAGGTAGTATTGTAATTACCCTAAGTATTAATTAATTAATTAATATGATTAAGGGGCAATTCGGGTCGGGGTTGACCGAATTTGACCCTTATGCAAATTTAAGCTTTACCCGGGTTAGAACCTGGGTGGAAGCAACGAATTAAATGAACCAATTGGTATTTAGTGAATTAGTTGAATTAACTAATATTTAATTTCTGATTTAAGTAAAGGAAAATCAGATTTTTAATAGTAAAATTAATAAATAATGAGGAATTCTAATTTGACTAAGTCTCCACCTAATCTCCTAATCCTAGGCTAACACTAATCACGTTTCTCTCTACTCCTCTCTCACTTTCAAGCTCAACTTTCTGTAAAACAAAATAACAAAACAAAAATATGACAAAGTTCATCCACATTCAAGAACTTGATCGCTCAAACTCAAAAGCAAAATAAGTTTACAAACGAAAAGTAAAAATCAAGTTCTCGACGGATTGTGCTTGTGATTTCGGTGGTGAGACGTTTGCTAAGTGGGGTTTTTGGCAGCACGTTAGAACCCCAATGAACGACTTCAGGTATGGGTTTTCTTCTCTCTTGGTCCCTTTCCCAAGAGACCCCTAAGTTCAGCTTAATTCCAGTCAAAAACTAGGATTGTACCCCATTGCATGCCCCTGTCATTAGATCCTTTGAAATATTCAAGTAAGCATTGGTATGACTTCTGGTAGATGATTTTAGGGCTGGTTGTGTTTACGTGTTTGAATGTGTATTCGGAATTATGTAGAAATGAAAGAAGTGTTCCCGAAAATGTGTGATATGTGAACTTGTGGTGCACGTGTTACTGTGAATTAGCCACGGCTTGAAGTATGGAATTTGACATATTAAATTGTTGTATTTTACGCGTATGAATATGTTAAAAACGTGATGTTCATATGAGTTCAAAGTTTCTGAATTGAATGAAAATTCTTGATTGAAAGTAACCTTGAAAATGCACCTAAAGATCTCCCTAAAAACTACTCGAAATGTCTTAATGTTTAACGTGAAAGAGGGTGAGAAAATGGACTGCAAACAGGTGATTAAATTCCCTAAAGTAACCATGAAAACTCACCTAAAGATGCACTAGATGCTACACAAAAAATTGTCCTAAATCTAACACTTAAAAGTTGAGAAAATGGACTGCAAAGAGGGTAAACAAATTTCCAGCATTCTGGAAATTTGTTTTTGGCAGCTTACTGTAAAAAAAGTCACGTTTAAAATTTTTTTTTAAATACATGAGGTCAGTGGGGATTGAAACCAAGACCTCACCATATACATGTTATGAAAAAATTAAATAACAAACTGTGGTAAGGGGGATTCGAAATGGGGTAAAGCTCAAGTGAAAAGTTAATCGGAAAATGAAAGAAAATGAAGTGAGGCGTATGGGGTTCGAACCCACAACCTCTTGTATGGATGAAGGAGAGAGGAGAAAAATGAAATAAAGAAATAATAAAAATGAGGTATGTGGGATTCGAACCCACAACCTCTTGGCCGAATGAGAATGTAAGGAGAAAATGCATTTAAAATAAGGTGAGGCTGTGGGGGTTAGATCCCACACCCTCTTAATCTATAATCAAGTAAATAAAAGAAAAATAAAATAATGTGGGCATGGGGATTCGATCTTGGTTCCCCCAGGCCGAATTGTTTAAGCAAAAAATCAAGAAAAAAAAAGAGAAAGAAAGTGTAGGTGTGGGGAATTGATCTTGGGTTCCCTAGCCAAGAAGTTTATGACAACGAAAATCATAAAGAAAACATACTAAGTGTTATACAAGGGATTTGAAACAGGGTTCTCTTTCCCAATTCCGTATTGACACATAAGTTTTACGTTATTAAATATTTAATGAATGCTGCCTATAGGAATCAAATTGAGACCTTGGCATAATTACAAGATGCATAAGTCTTGTACCACATAATCTTGGGCAATATAAATCACTTAAATGAACTATGAATGAAGATTAATGGCTTGTGTGTGTGGACTCATAAGTCCAGCATACGTTTATAAAGTAAGTGAACCTAAGATTTTATGTGATGAAGGATGAAACCCCAGAAGGGTTAAGTAAGAGTGTGAAACGCACTAAAAGGCCAAGTGCATTGGCATATGATGAAATGAACATTCACGTAAAAAGGGGGTGAGTAATTATGAAAGGCAAATGTGCTAAGACTAATGAATGTGGTGACAACATGATAAGAGGCTAATGTAAAACATGAGAGCAATCTCAAATGATCCTAAGTAAATGTTACCAAAATGTACTCACCTATGAGAGTGTAAAGTTAATGAAGAGACCAGTCTCTATAAACACTCTAATGAAAGTATTAAATGATGAGATGAGAAATCATCTAATGAGCAATGATGTCCTCATGCTAGAAGCCAGCTTGTATGATGTATGAGATGAATGTAATGTAACTTTATACTGAGCACCGATAGTCTAGCTATGAGTGGCGATTCCTTCTTTCAGGAAGGCAGAGGTTCCTGTAATTCTCATGAGATGAGACTCTCCATCCAGACGGGTATGAGTCTCCTTATATCTCCTAGTCTTTGAACCTATGCACCCAACATAGGGATCTAGCAGGGTTCAATTTCCTATATACGCTAGCATGTTTTTGGTTTTACTTTGGCCGGTGATTCCACCTCTTTTCGGTGTGGGGTAGACACAGGAATTCATGGAGATCACATGATCTATGTCGGTTAAAGTTAAAGTTCCTAAAGAAATAATGAGGCCAGACTCATGTAATGCCCACAATGAAGTGAACGATACCGAAGATGTTTGGGTAGGATAATCAAGAGGTGAACTAGACTTATGCAATGACACTAGGTCATTCTTAGTCATTACACAGTGAACCCAATTAGAGTCTTAAACTACATCCTAGGTATAGCTGGTGTTTACACTAGACTATGAATGAAATGAAATGAAATAAGTATGAATGAATAAAGCAGACTCTGTGTTTGCTAAAGAAGGCTCCCTAGTTGAGGTCCCATATGTTGAGCCCTCATTTTGGGAAATCCTAATGTTAAGTCCATGATTCCAAGGTCTCATGGCATATGAACGAATGAAATGAAATATGATATGTGTCGGGGTTGACCGAATTTGACCCTTATGTAAATTTAAGCTTTACCCGGGTTCGAACCTGGGTGGAAGCAACGAATTAAATGAATTAATTGGTAATTAGTGAATTAGTTGAATTAACTAATATTTAATTTCTTATTTAAGTAAAGGAAAATCAGATTTTTAATAGTAAAATTAATAAATAGTGAGGAATCCTAATTTGACTAAGTCTCCACCTAATCTCCTAATCCTAGTCTAACACTACTAACGTTTCTCTCTACTCCTCTCTCACTTTAAAGCTCAACTTTCTGTAAAACAAAAGAAGAGAAAAAAAATATAACAAAGTTCATCTACATTCAAGAACTTGTTCCCTCAAACTCAAAAGCAAAATAAGTTTACAAACGAAAAGTAAAAATCAAGTTCTTGACGGATTGTGCTTGTGATTTAGGTGGTGAGATGTTGGCTAAGTGGGGTTTTGGGCAGCACATTAGAACCCCTATGAACGACTTCAGGTATGGGTTTTCTTCTCTCTTTGTCCCTTTCCCAAGAGACCCTTAAGTTCAGCTTAATTCCAGTCAAAAACTAAGATTGTACCCCGTTGCATGCCCTTGTCATTAGATCCTTTAAAAGATTCAAGTATGCGTTGGTATGACTTCTGGTAGATGATTTTAGGGATGGTTGTTTTTACGTGTTTGAATGTGTATTCGGAATTATGTAGAAATAGAAGAAGTGTTTCCAAAAATGTGTGATATGTGAACTTGTGGGTGCACGTGTGTACTGTGAATTAGCCACGGCTTGAAGTATGGAATTTGACATGTTAAATTGTTGTATTTACGTGTATGAATATGTTAAATACGTGATGTTCATATGAGTTCAAAGTTGCTGAATTGAATGAAAATTCTTGATTGAAAGTAACCTTGAAAATGCACCTAAAGATCTCCCTAAAAACTACTCGAAATGTCTTAATGTTTAACGTGAAAGAGGGTGAGAAAATGGACTGCAAACAGGTGATTAAATTCCCTAAAGTAACCATGAAAACTCACCTAAAGATGCACTAGATGCTACACGAAAATTTGTCCTAAATCTAACACTTTAAAGTTGAGAAAATGGACTGCAAAGAGGGTGAACAAATTTCCAGCATTCTGGAAATTTGTTTTTGGCAGCTTACTGTAAAAAAAGTCACGTTTAAAAATAATTTTTTAATGTATGAGGTGAGAGGGAATTGAACCCAAGACCTCACCAGATACATGTTATGAAAAAATTAAATAATAAAATGTCGTAAGGGGGATTCGAAATGGGGTAAAGCTCAAGTGAAAATTTAAGCGGAAAATGAAAGAAAATGAAGTGAGGCGTGTGGGGTTCGAAACCATAAACTCTTGAACGGATGAAGGAGAGAGGTGAAAAATGAAATAAAGAAATAATAAAAATGAGGTATGTGGGATTCGAACCCACAACCTCTTGGCCGAATGAGGAGGTAAGGAGAAAATGCAATTACAATAAGGTAAGGTTGTGGGGGTTCGATCACACGCCCTCTTAATCTAAATAAATGAATCAAGTAAATAAAGGGAAAAGAAAAGAATGTGGGCGTGGGAATTCAATCTTGGGTCCCCCAGGCCGAATTGTTAAAGGCAAAAATCAAGAAAAAAAAGATAAAGAAAGTGTAGGTGTGGGGAATTGATCTTGGGTTCCCTAGCCAAGAAGTTTATGACAACGAAAATCATAAAGAAAATATACTAAGTGTTATACAAGGGATTTGAAATAGGGTTCCCTTGCCCAATTCCGTATTGACACATAAGTCTTACGTGATTAAATATTTAATGAATGCTGCCTATAGGAATCAAATTGAGACCTTGGCATACTTACAAGATGCATAAGTCTTGTACCACATAATCTTGGGCAGTATAAATCACTTAAATGAACTAGGAATGAAGACTCATGGCTTGTGTGTGTGGACTCATAAGTCCAGCAAACGTTTATAAAGTAAGTGAACCTAAGATGTTATGTGATGAAGTATGAGACCCCAGAAGGGTTAAGTAAGAGTGTGAAACGCACTAAAAGGCCATATGCATTGGCATATGATGAAATAATCATTCACATAAAAAGGGGGTGAGTAATTATGAAGGAAAAATGTGCTAAGACTAATGAATGTGGTGACAACATGATAAGAGGATAATGTGAAACATGAGAGCAATCTCAAATGAGCCTGAGTATGTTACCAAACCGTACTCACCTATGAGAGTGTAAAGTTAATGAAAAGACCAGTCTCTATGAACACTATAATGAAAGTATTAAAGTAAATGCATACTTAATACTAATGATGAGATGAGAAATCATCTAATGAAAAATGATGTCCTCAAGCTAGAAGTCAGCTTCTATGATGTATGAGATGAATGTAATGGAACTTTATACTGAGTACCGATAGGCTAGCTATGAGTGGTGATTCCTTCTTTCAGGAAGGCAAAGGTTCGTGTAATTCTCATGAGATGAGACTGTCCATCCAGACGGGTATGGGTCTCCTTATATCTCCTAGTCTTTGAACCTATGCAGCCAACAGAGGGATCTAGCAGGGTTCAATTCCCTATATACGCTAGCATGTTTTTGGTTTCACTTTGGCCGGTGATTCCACCTCTTTTCGGTTTGGGGTAGACAAAGTATTTCATGGAACTCTTATGATCTATGTTGGTTAAAGTTAAAGTTCCTAAAGAAAGAATGAGGCCAGCCTCATCTAATGACCACAATGAAATGAACGATACCAATGATGTTTGGGTAGGATAATCAAGAGGTGAACTAGACTTATGTAATGACACTAGGTCATTATTAGTCATTGCACAGTGAACCCAATGAGAGTCTTAAACTACATCCTAGGTATAACTGGTGTTTACACTAGCCTATGAATGAAATGAAATGAAGTACGTATGAATGAATGAAGCAGACTGTTTGTTTGCTAAAGAAGGGTCCCTAGTTGAGGTCCTATATGTTGAGCCCTCATTTTGGGAAGTCCTAATGTTAAGTCCATGATTCCAAGGTCTTATGGCATATGAACGAAGGAAATGAAATATGGTATGTGCTATATGCAATATGTTATGTGGTGTGTGCAATATGATACGTATGATGATGCATGTTACTTTCATGGCATGACTTTTTTAATCCGATTTTGGCAAGTACACTGACTTGACTTTCCATAACTCATATCGTTAGGAGAGAGTTATTCTAAATCATGCATGTCTGTGGTGTGTGCTTGCATATATCCATACTTAGTACAAGTGTTTACTAATTCCATACATTTATCTACTTTTAGATGCAGGTGCAGCTGGACGTTAGAGCTTACGAGTCGACGCAAAAGTTATCCGGACGTGGAGCTTTCATCCGGATTTTGTAGGCGCTCATGCTTTTGAGGATGCTTACTGGTTTATTCTAGCGTAGACGTAGGCATGAGCTAGTGGAGTATGTTCCACTAGCGTTTCTTTCATATTTACTTTCAGACGTTGTATTAGTGCCATTTTGGCAACCCTATATTTATAACTATATCTTTCATTTGATTGTCTTGATTTAGATGGTTGCTGTGAACTCTTATGAGTTTACGTAGATTGTATTATGCGAAATCAATGTTTTCCAATATAAAGTTAAGTAAATAAAAGCTTAAATTTTCCGCTAAAATTAACCTAGATGAAGTAACGACGACGTATGTAGGCTTGTCTGCGACCTCTGAGAGGTCAACGACGCCGGTCTCGTCTGGGGTCTAAATTCCGGTCGTGACAACGTTACTTACTTACTTTTGTTTAGTAGCTTCATATCATCGTTTGTGGACGATGAGCACTTCATTCAATGAGTTACATATGTTCATAGTTCATTCTTTTAGAGCATGTTGGGAGTTTTCCCAATGAATGGCACGCCTTTGTATATGGATTCATTGAATTACTATAGAAGTACTGGAGATGTCATTTCATTATTTTTGCTACATATGATTGGCATATTATTTAGTATTGGTTAAACAATTTTGAACCATTATCCAATCTTTTAATTATTTAACATAATATTATAGCCATTTGCATGCATCCCTTTTAGACAATGTATTGTTAGCCATTTTATTGGCATAAGGCAGGCAATTGATTCAAGTATAGTTTCATGGAGATATTTTAAGCCAACCTTAGATTATAACTTTAGCATATCTTTATTAGCCATTTTGGACAGCCTCATATGAACACTTTACATGTTGTACAAAACATTTTCACAAAGTCACATTCAAGAGAAACCACACATAGGACCGTAACACATCATTACTTAATGTTTTCGGACATAAAGTAACATCATATCATTCTTTAATTAACACTTTAATAAATATCATATATTCATATAACCACGTTAACAGTAACTATGCAATAAGACTTCACTCATCACACTTAACGTTTTTATAACATGATTTAGCATAACATCATTCTTTAATTCATGAAATCAACACTTAACATCATAGGATTACAATTTCATAGGTTTATTCGACATTCATAAATAAAGAACCCTACACATTGAGATCATCCAACACCACATACCAACAACATGATCAAGACTAATCTATTCAGCATTGAAATCGTGACAAGGATACTAGGGAAAGGGAAGTTCGACGAGAACTATGGGAAACAACACTAATTTTCGAGATCTCGTGAATTCTTTTGAAGGAAAGTACTCTTGGAGAAATAAATCCAGGATATAAATCCATACCTTATGTAGAACTTAATGTAAGAAGACCACCATGAACGAAAACTTGAAGAACCCTTGAAATCGCCTAAGAACATCTTATGCAACTTTTCCTTTTTGCTTTCTTGTTTACTGTTTTGCGTTTTGTGAAACTCTTAGTGATTGAACATGAGTCTAAGTCTTAAGAACTTATTTTGACTCATTAAACTAAGTTTTAATAAGTTAATTTAATAAACTAATTAATTAATTACCAAAACGCCCCTCCTAAGTTGACTAATCATAGGAGAATGTTGACTTGACCGAAAATCTGGAATTTGGTGTTGACTATGGTTTAGGTGAACATTTTGACTTTATATTAATTAATTAAATCCTTAATTTAATTAATTTATGGACCTAGGGTAAGTACTAAAGTACCCCTAAGTTATTGGAACCAAAATCAACCCTTTAGGACCATCCTAGGTTAAGTACTAGGATGTTTCTTGAATTATACTAGGTTAGTGTAAGGATTTCATTTTGACCATTTAAACTAATTAATTAAATTTATAATTTAATTAATTAGGTGACCTAAGGTAATTACTAAAGTACCCTTAAGTCGTTAGGACCATAACCAATCCTTTGGACCATCCTAGGTTAGATACTAGGTTGTCTTTTTCTAGTCTTAACCGAAATCTGGAAATTGTTTTGTGATTTCACTACACCATTTTAGGTCTACGGCAACACTAAATCTGGACAACGCTTATAAAGTGTTGCGTAAAATACTTTTGGGAACGCTTTTAAAGTGTAGCCAAAGAATTTAACTTTTAGCTACACTAATATTAGCAACACTTCTAAAGTGTACTCTTTAATGGTATCACCTACACTTTATAAGTGTTATCATAGTTGGCAAAAACTATTTACATAAATGGCCACACTTTTAAAGTGTTTTATTTTTATAATTGTTAATACAACACATTAAAAATGTGGCCTTAGTTTTTTCCCAAAATTTTTATATTCCCTCCAACATTTTAACATTAAAATTTGATCTCCCTCCCAGTTTTATTTGGCCAAAAAAACAAAACATTAAAGAAATATTAAAAAGAATAAAACATTAAAAAAATCAAAAAGGCAACATTCCTAAAACTTCAGCTGAAGCTTTCACTTTCAGCTGAAGCTTTCACTTTCAACTGAAGAACACGTTTTCCTCCAGAACTGAAGAACCCATTTTCAAGAACTGAAGAAGAGGATCGAAGAACGGAAGAAATCAATTTTCGTCATATTTCTGTCAAACTTCAGCTGAAGAATCGAAGAACAGTGCGATTTCTCTGAAGACGAACTGAAGAAGACAATTTTCCTCCCAGAGCTTTGTTGTTCAAGATTGGAGAGCAAAAGTAGACGATTTTCATCAAAGATGCTTGGGTAAACAGTTGTTCCATCAGATTTCCTTTTGAAAATTAAAAGAAAATGCTTCACAAATCAACTTGCCTCATGTCTTGAAGCTTTAGGGTTGTTGGAATAGAGTTTATCATGTAAGAGATTTAAATTATAGCTCTTAGATTTTGATATTCTTGTGTGTCAGTCAAAAGTTAATGTTAGGGTTTTTATGACTTGTGTTGTTAATACGAATTTTGTTGATTTGGGGAGTTTAGTTTGTAGTTGTATTACGTATAAATGGGCAGATTATCTTTGACAGACTAATTTTTTCTCTTGATGTAGAAGCTGAAGCTAAGTCAAAAGTATCTGAAGAACTGAGTTGTAGCTAAGTCGTCTTTCTTCGAAGAACTGAAGTGTTGAAGCTGGCGATACCTATGATATTTTGTCCCTAATATAGATTTCGTCAAGTGTAAGTAGCTACTCTACATGAATTTCAAAAGGTTTTAATGTATGTTTTAATGTCACTGTTTTTTTAGTCTTTTTTAGTCTTCCTGAGTTCATGGTTGTGCTCGTCTTAAGCTTGGTTTGTTCCTTTGTTAACCACATTGATTCTGTCTTGTAGCTATTTGCTCGTAAAATTTTTCTCTTTCCGACTACATGTCTTGAAGTGTATAGAACATTTTGTTGTTTGTCTAGTGCATTTTTCAAGTATAGATCAGAAACGTTAGTTCAATATTGCTTAGTTGTTTTGGGATCACCTCGTAGTATGAATTTGTTAAACTTGCCTTGTAGTTTGAGTTGCACTATATAGAAAACAAATCATATGCCTTAGAGATAGGATATATGATATATGTTTCAAGTCTAGAAGGGGTGGAGAGGGAGCAGTAACTTGTGAGAGTCTTTTCTGCTAACTGTTACTAGCAATAACAAAATAGAAGTAGAAGATTTGTTTTTGATGTATGGACAACCTGTTGAGTTTTGGATATTGTTGAAAGTGAGGCTTGCTTCATCCAAGTTTTAGAAGAATTAGGAGAAGTCAGTGCAAACAAAATGGAGATGAAGTTTTGTATGATGCTAAAGTCTATCCTATTTGATTAGTTAGATGTAATAGATGAGAAAATAGCTTGTAACTTTCCAATTTCATTACATGTCAAGTTCTTCCATATAGAATAGAAGTAAATAGAAATGTAAAGACAGTCTATGGTCAAGTGTTTTTTTCATCACTGACTTTATGTTTCTCCTTCCTAGCGACTTCAATGGTTCTGTCATGCTCCACAAAGTGGGCTTTCTTTTGAGCTTCAGGGGGAAGAGACCTATGGTGGTATCCACCAACACTTTTTCTCTGTGACTTCAGATGATCAGATGCTTTGCCTTTTAGTCTATGTCAAACTGTGGATATTCCAGTTAGTAGTGAACACGAATAAGCCTACTTAAGAGCTTAAAATACATTTATTCTTTTGTAATTTTTGAAGAATAAACATGTTGTAATTTGTACGCTTCCAAGTTTGAAACTTGTGACCATATCTGTAAGACAAGAGTCTATTCATCTTCGTGATGAAACTAAATAAAAAAAGTAGTTTTACCGTATAAGAATCAATATAAGAAAACAATGTTGTTCTCTTCTTTACATTCCTAATCATAGAGAACCTCCTCACTTTTTAACTATGTTTATCGGACTCTCAAAATATGTTGTCACACCCATGCATATTCTGAAAAGTGAACTAAAAATCGGACTCTCCAAATTTGACTTTCACTAGCTAAGTCTACTTTGTCCGAAAAAGTGAACTAATAATCATCTTTTAAGACAATGCATATTCTGCTATCTCCTATTGTTCTGTTTCTCTTTAATATGAATTTGTCATACATACATAAAGCTTACACTTCTGCTCCTTCGCATGTTTTAACTCTTCTAGCCAAGGACATATTTAAAAATGAGAAATTTGGGGTTGTTCTTTACACTTCTACTCCTCATGATTTTCTTGTTGAATAGTGAATTCAAAAGCTCTAATTAGATGATTCATGCTATGTTACTTACCTAGTACTTATTGGATATCTGTTTTATTGTTTGAAGGTTGATCCACGCTAATCTTACTTGCGACTTGTACCACTTCCATGAATAAGATAAATTGATTGAAAAAAAACATAGTGAAAGATGACTTGACAAGTGTAACCTGTGCTAATGAGATAATCATCTCATTTTGGTATATTGAGGTCAGTTTATTCTCCATGTCTTTTTATGTAAACATGAATATATAACTTCTTGAATGTGTTTAATTTAGAGGACACATAGTAAAGATAAGGTATTAAAACTAGTATCTCTCACTTTTAGGACATGAAGTAACTCACCAAGTATTTAAAAGAATATTGAATTAAAATAAGTGATAAATACAACATTTAATATTCTCCATTTCCTTTATCAAATTATGTGAAAGTTTCTGCTCTGTCACGATATATATTGGATATGATATCCATTTCCTTTATACAGTCAATGGCATAGTGATAAATTTGCTATAGAAAATGCGACGAAGACTAGGATAGTAATTGCAGTTAGCAAGATACATATATTGGGATCATTTTTGAACACTAAGATTGCTAGAGATTCACTTTGTAGTCTCATTATGGGGTCTGCCGCTGGTAAGGTTTATTACAAGGTCAGAGTTGTTACTGCCGAGTTGAGATGCTTTGATTTTTCTTCTTTTATTTATAGGATGTTTAAGTATCAAAGTTTGATTTTGTTTGAAATTATTGGATCTTGAGATTTTGACCAAGTTCTGTCTTTTTCAAAAGATGAATACTTTAAGTATGGAGTGATTATATGTGTACTAGGCGATGACCATATAATTATGGTTTCTATTGGTGTCATGGTTATATCTAACTGACTATCTTATATATGCTTATGTTATATGATTATTTGTACTTCTTATGTGGTTTGTTAGAATATAATATAATTATTTCAATAAGATTAGTTAGGTTGCCAGTGCACATTGTGGTTTGATGACTTGATTTTACTTTTGATAACAGACTTAAACTTTTTGATTGCTTAACTGCTCATCTCAGAGCATATTAGAATAGTTTGAGACCATTTTGTTGGTGTCTATAATTTTCAGAAATATTGTGTGGATTGTTCTGGTCTGTGTTTCTTCCCCACTGTACATGCTAGATATGCTCATAAGAGTCTGTGTTTCTTCCCACTTTATATGACAGATATGCTTATAAGATAACACATCTGCATAGACATATTTTTTTGTGAAATAAGAAGGATGTCATTAACAAAGCATCAAGCAGATGCACAGATTACAAAAGAAAGATTTTTCTGTGTCAAGTAAACAGTTAACAACAGTGATGATAAATTCTAGGTAAGAATCGACACTAAGTACAGGAGAGAGATTAACCCAACCAAAAAGAGTAATCAAACATCCTACTTTAATGGTAATCTAACTAAAACAAATTTTTCTGTGTCAAGCAAGAGTATTTTAGAATAATACAACTGAAATAAATAAATTTAGGTGGCAACTTAGTTCTCCAGATTAATTTCCATGGACATTGATCAGTTAAGGTCTTCTTAGAGCTTTGTTGAATGTAGCATGCTTTAACTGAGTAGGATTCGTCCCTGCTATGTCTCCGGATAAGTTTGACCCTGCATCGACTGTTGATTGCACTAGTCTGAATGGTAGCCATAAGGCTAAAAACCTCTTCCAACTGCCAGTCATTAATATTTCTCCTTAGGATCAGTTTCCACATATTTTCTTTCATGTACTGCGACATGGTTGAGTCTGGATAAGATGTAATCTGGAAAATGTTTGAAAAAACATTCATTAAAGGAGTGTTTCCTAGCCAAATATCTTTCCAAAACTAACTATGTTCCCTGTTTCTCACCAAATTCATTAAAGGATACTTCTGATGTACTAATTACCTACTGATAAGATAAAATATATGTATATAATCAAATTAATCATAAGATAATCACAAATTTATTTGTTAGATTAAAAAGCACACATGTGGTTCGAAACCATCATTGAGAAGATTGTTTGATGATTTGACATCTCTGTGATTAACAGGCCTTCGACATTCAATTTTGTTGGTAATCCAGAGCTTCTGCGATTCCGACGGCTATTTTGAATCTTTTTTCTCTTGTTACTACTGATTTGCAGTAAGCTTACCATGTATGTTTTCTTTGAATTTTATTTATTTACTTTCTTTCTTAATTGTGTCTATCCTATTAATTTTTCTTATTTTTTCCTTAGAAGTATCATCAGCATTTAAAAACATTTGTGGAGGATTCAAGGATTGATTTGGCATAGCAAAAGTGTCATGACTAGGTAAGAAACTTTTATCATCTTATAACACATGACTCTGATAACTTACTCGTGACTTTTAAATCTTACTAGTTTCTGACAACGTGTGTTGCACGTTTATTTTTTACTATTGTTATATAATTTAAAATTGTGCTATCAAATAGAAAATGTTTAAATCAACAATATTAATTTTACCAATTATATTTTATGTATCAACAAAAATAAATAAAAAGGGATTGCACATTTGGCATCAAATCATCTATATTTTAATTAAGAATTAATTTAAGGAAATGGGAAAGTCATCTACATTTTTTATTAAAATGATACAATTTAACATTTAAATTAACTAATTAAATGCTTTATAACATATGATTTGTGAAGTATTTAATGATTGTTACTCAAAGATTAAATATTCATATCTTCTTCTAGGAATTCACATATCCCATCCAAGGATTGGATGGATTTACCAAGGTATAGAAAAGAGTATATTGATGGCGTTGAATCATTTTTAGATTTTGCTTACTCTTATGGAGATCCTCAAGGAGAGGAAATTCAGTGTCCATGTGTAAAATGTTGTAATATTCGTTGGACTCGAAGGAATGTAGTGTATGATCATCTTATATGCTATGGATTCGTTAAAGGCTATACTAGATGGATAAATCACGGGGAATGGGATATCAAGTTGAATGCTAACGATGATATGGATTACTCGCATGATGATATTGATGGGTTGTTGAATGATCAATTTAGAGATGTTGCACAGGCTGAAAGAGTGTATGATGATCCAAATGAAGATGCCAAGAAATTCTATAACTTGGTTGAAGAGGCAAACCAAGAATTATATCTTGGTTGTACTGGATTCTCTACATTATCATTCACACTTCGTTTATATTTGTTGAAGTGTTTGCATGGATTGAGCAATGAATCATTCACTTCTCTTTTAGAGTTATTAAAAGAGGCGATGCCTGAGTTGAAAATTCCTCCGTCTTAAAATAAAACCAAGTCTATGGTTAAGAATCTCGGTCTTGATTATCAAAAAATTGATGCATGTCCCAATGATTGCATGTTGTTCAGGAATGACCATAAGGATGATGAATTTTGTCATACTGGTGGAGCTTCACGATATGTCAAATCTCCTGAGGTTGATAGTGAGCTTGAGCCTTCAAAAAAACAACATCGAGTTTCAGAAAAGACTTTGAGACACTTTCCATTAATTCCTAGACTTAAAAGGTTATTTATGTGCTCAAAGACGGCAGAGTTTTTGAGGTGGCATGACGAGGAGCGCACTAAAGATGGAAAGTTAAGGCATCCTGCTGATGGTCTAGCATGGAAAGGATTTGATAGGTTGCATCAAGATTTCGCACTAGATTGTCGCAATGTGAGGCTTGACTTGTCAAGTGATGGGTTCAATCCATTTCGAACCATGAGTATATCACATAGCACATGGCCAGTTATGTTAATGGTGTATAATTTGCCCCCTTGGATGTGCATGAAATCTGAATATTCTATACTTTCTTTACTTATACCTGGGCCAGGATCACCTGGAAATGACATTGACATTTACTTACAACCATTGATAGATGAGTTAAAATTATTGTGGGATTCTGGGGTTGAAACATTTGATGCTTCAAGAAATCAAACTTTTCCAATGCGTGCAGCTCTTATGTGGACAATCAATGACTTCCCTGCATATGCTATGTTATCTGGTTGGAGTACAAAGGGAAAGTTTGCTTGCCCTTGTTGTAACTATGGCACTAATTCTCAATATCTTACACATAGTCGGAAAATGTGTTATATGGATCATCGTGTTTTTCTACCGATGGATCATCCATGGAGATCTAACAAAAGATCTTTCAATGGAAAAACGGAATTTAGGCCTCCTCCACCTTTCTTAAAGGGAACAGATGTTCTTAATAGCTTGCAAGATTTTGAAAATGTGTTTGGAAAGAAGAGAAAAAGATCAAATGATGGCCCATGGAAAAAAAGGTCAATATTTTTTGAATTACCTTATTGGCATCACAACTTGTTACGCCACAACCTTGATGTAATGCACATAGAGAAGAACATAGTTGATAGCATACTTGGAACTCTTTTGGATATTTCTGGCAAAACAAAGGATCATCCAAAAGCCCGATATGATTTGAAAGACATGGGAATCACGAAGAACCTTCATCCAAAAGATACAGAAGACAGTAAAAGAACAAAGTTTTCAAAAGCATGCTTCTCAATGACAAATGGAGAGAAATCAATTTTTTGTGGAGTTTTAAAGACAGCCAAGCTTCCTGATCGTAGTGCCTCCAATATATCTAGGTGTGTGCATATGGATGAAAGAAAAGTGTCCAATTATAAAACCCATGATGCTCATTTCATGTTACAATACTTGCTTCCAATACCAATTAAAAGCATTCTTCCAGATCATGTGGCTATTCCTTTGATTCGTCTTAGTTCCTTCTTCCGTCGTTTGTGTAAAAAACAAATCACATTGGAGGAACTGGATTGCTTAGAAGTTGAGATCATAGAAACAATAAATCAGTTGGAGCGAATTTTTCCTCCATCATTTTTTGATATAATGATCCATTTGCCTATTCATTGGGCGAATGAAGTGAGATTAGGAGGTCCTGTTCAAAATCGATGGATGTATTCCACTGAAAGAGAAATAGGTACATTCAAATCATACATCTGCAATAGACGTTATCCAGAAGGTTGCATAGCAGAGACACGGGTGGAAATAGATTGTATGAATTTGTTCTCCAAATATATGCATGGGGGTGTGCGTACTAGATTTAACAGAAGAGCCCGAAATAATGATGAATGTGAACCAACTGATGCAGAAATTATGGGTTTGTTTCCTAACAGAGGAGTTCATTTAGGAGCAAAGAAAAGTGATCCATTCATTTTAGATAACAAGACATTAAGTCAGGCACATACATACTTATTGATAAATTGTGACGAGATTCAAGAATATATTAGGTACATTTAGGTGAATATAGTATATTTTTGTATAACTAATTTTTAACTTATTTTATATGTTATTTTAACAAAATAAATACATGTGTTGTACAGAGAGCATGATAAGGAGGTTAATAATCAGCCACGAAGATCTAAATGGAGTAAGTCTAAGAATCATTGTCAAAACTTCTCTCAATGGTTTGAAACTCGTGCTTTGGAAGAGGATGTACCTGATTTGATAAAAAAATTGTCTAGAGGACCAAATTCTGTTGCAAAAAGATATTCTGTGTATCTCATCAATGGATATGGATTCCATGTTAGGCAGCGTGATGCAAGGCGTAAAACATAAAATAGTGGTGTTACACTAGTTGCCTCAACTACAAGCTTTGCAAGCTCAAAGGATAAAAATCCAATTGCTGCAGATCTGACTTATTATGGTAGAATAGTTGATATTGTTGAGTTAGACTACTATGGTCATTTTAAGGTTTATCTATTTAAGTGCGATTGGTATGAGGTTGAAAATGATACTTATGGCCTTACTTATGTCTATTTTAACAAGAGATGCTCTCAAGAAGAGCCATTTGTGCTTGGATCTCAAGTACACCAATGCTTCTATGTGCAAGATCCATATGATCAAGATAGACATTGTGTTATGAAGACTGTTCCGAGAGACTTGTTTAACATGGGTGATCAAGTTGAATCTAATCTCCCACAATGTTATGAAAACGAGCCATCTGAACATTTGATGGGACCATCTATACCAAAAGATAATGGTGAGGTTCTCTTAACAAGAAGTGATGTACCAGAAACAATTATTGATGTGCCTTTGGAGGAATTCTCTACTCAACAACTTGAAGTCGAGGAAGAGGAGTTTGAAGATGAATATGTTGATGAGTTTGAAGATGAGTCTGAAAATGACTATGAAGATGAGTCTGAAGATGAGTCTAAACATGAGCTTGAAGATGAGTCGGAAGAAGATTTTGAACATGACGCACCATGAGTTTCCTTATTTTTGTAATGACCATATAGTGCTCACTTTCTGTTTTTGTTATTTAATTGCTTTTTTGTTAGAAACATATTAAGATATTTAATATGTGAAATTGAAGATTAGATCACTACAATGGTTAAGTATTCTTTTGGCTCTTTTCATGCTTCGTATTGTTGAACAACCTGTAATTCTAGCTTAGTATTGTTTATTTGAATGTTTATTGACACAAACATATCTGACTAAAGGTTAGTAATCTCTGAAGTATTCGTGGTACAATTATGAAATTGCTTTCTGATTTGTATATATGAATTGTGATTGCTATATAAATACTTATATAAATACTTATTTTTTCAGATTTTAGAGATTAGAGGCAGCATATAAAACTCTCCAGCATTACTGGTACACTTTTTGAAGTTAGTCGTCTCTAAAGGTTTGTACCACTCTTCACTGCTCCTTCGTATTTTCAATTCCCAATTAAAGTTTCCGTTTTATTTGAAGGTGTACTACCCGATTTGGATGTATGAGTTTAGGAAGATAAAGAACCCAGTACTCCAACTGTGAGGATCATTGTGAGTATTCTTCTCTCTTCCTACCTTGTGGTGGTGTTTGATTTCTATTTCCCTGGTTTTCCTTATTTTAAGATGAAAAGGAGGTGACCTGCTCCCGCATTTTATTCTCATGGTCTCTTAGTTTGACACTCGTTAATACTGCGAATCCGGTTTCTTTGGTCTTATGTTTTGTTGGTGCTTGTATCCCTTTTTGTTCATTCTCATAACTTAGATTAGCTTGTTCATGCTTTTCTCCCAAAATAGCTTGTTCATGGTTTGTTCATTTGCTAAGCACAATGGTTCTGTCTTGTATGTGTTTGCTGGAACAATTTTCTTGTTTTTGACTATATGTCTTGAAGTGCCAAGAAGTCATTTCGTTGTTTCTCTAGTGCATTTTTCAAGTATAGATTAGTAATTTTAGTTCAATATTCTCATGCTGAGCTAAACTGAGCTTAGCCCTGTACTCTGAATAGGCAGCAAACTTTTTATCATCAAATAAATGCAGAGAGCTTTACTTATTCTGTTATTTACCTTTTATATGCTTGTATGATGTGAACTTTTCAGATGTTACTATTGGAAGTTAAATGTCATTGCAAATTCTCACCGAAATTTAATATTTGAAGTGATTTCCTCCTTTTTTGGGGCGTGGCTTGACAGTAGCCATCTCTTATTCTTTCATAGACACATTTCCAGCATGATCTTATCAAATTTACTTTCCCAAGTTTAAGGCCTCCAACCAGACACTATTAAAGCTTAGCCCTGTTCTCTGAATCAGACCAGACACTATTTAAAGTTTGATTACATATTTGAGTCTATTTTCTAAAATTTAACTTGGAGCAGTAAGAAGTAAAAACTTATTTTTAGTTTCCCATGTCATTTCTTTGCATTCTGCATTTTTGTAACTGAAATATTGAGCTGCTAGTTTGTTGGAAGTCACTCATATACTTTGCGCTTCTGCATAAAGTAGTTGGCCGGTGTGGCTTCTGATACAGAAACAATAAGAACATTGTTGTGGATTTCCTTTGCTCGCTCCATCAATATTAGACTTAATCCAATCCATTTCAGGTGATTTCCAGTTCACTACATCTAAATATAGAGTAGGAATATATGACTGTAGTATGGCCATAATTTCTTTCCACTGATAAGCAACCTTCGTATTCCAAGGAAACTTTATTCTTATTATCTGATGAATTATTATTTTGTAGGTTAAATTACTGTAGGAGAACAATGAAGCCCACCTTTCAAGTCCAATCGACGGGGCAAGTCGACGGGCTGTTGGTTTGACCACTTGTCGTCGTTTGCCCTCGTTGGTGGGCACGTCCAAGGCTGTTTTGGGTCCTTCACTTGTGCCCTTCTCTAGGGCCTTTTGTGGGTCCTAGGTGGAGTCGTACCTGAACGTTAAACCCCTAAACATACTCGTCTAGGTCTTAGTAAAATCCCACACCCATTTAAAAAAAAAACGACCACGAAAAAATTCACTCAAACACATCAAGACACACAAGCAGTTTCTAAGGCATATCTTCCGAAAGTCATGGACGTTCTTGGACGTTCGACCTCCAAACATAACAAAACTTCACACACTGCCTAAGAAAATCAACATAACTCATTTTAACTTAAAATTAACTCAAGAAACAATCACGAAGCACTAGTTCACCTTAGTTCATTTTAGGGTGTTACAAAAGGTGTATTGATCAATGATGATCAAAGTTCGATGAATTGGTAAGAGTGACTCTTCCCTTATACTTTCTTATAGTCCGATAGTTGATGAAGTCTTGTATGGCATTGTGTTGTATGTTCTACTTATGGTGGCGGTGTTTACTTTATAGTAATTATATATGTGATGTGATCATGGCCTTGAAGGCATATTATAATATGAATTTGTGTTGGTAATGATCACCCTATATGAAGCCTATGCCTACTTTCCTATTCTAGCTATGATGTAGGTTGTATGGATAATGTTATGTGCATGTAAATGGTTATGTTAACTTTATGTATATGTGCTACCTATGATCAGGTCCTACAATGGTATATGTGAAGTAAAGTTAAGTTAGGTGCATAAAGACAAGAGCTTACTATAAGAATGTTGTAAGTCTTGAATAAATGAATCTTATGTTATGCTATCTATTATATGATGTTGTGTGATGTGTCATTCACTAGGATGACTTGATAGGTTTAGTATTATGGTCAAGTGTATGGGACCTTGTCTATGCATTGCACATGTGTACCTTGATAGGATAGTTCCTAGGTTGGTCTTCTAAGTACATGAATATAATGTACGAACATGTTATGAATATGACTTATATGCTATGATGTGAAGAACATGATATGATGAAGTATAAAGGTGCATAGTGTCTTAATGTGTTTATATGAAAAGAATGCTCATATATTTACACATATATACTTATGCATTAATGTATGAACATGTGTGGCCTTAATATGGTATGTGAAAGGTTTTCTCACATATATGTATACACACACACTCATGTAAGAAAATCTAGTCAATGTATGGTCCTTAAAAGGTGTGCTCAAGTGTACCCTAAACTAGATAGGTGCTTTATATTCGCTACGTCCATGTGAAAGGGTTTATCACATGATTTAGGTCGATAAACTCTCATCTATGACTTATGAGCTAAACCTATTAGGATTCAATCTCCTAAAACCTATGTTTTTATAAGAAATGTTAATAAAGACTTTTTAATAAAAAAGGAACTTAGCTTAGCACCGAGTGAACTTCAAGTTAAAGGTTTCCCTTCCCCATTGGAGGAAGGTAGGTCACCATAAGCCTCATGAGTTGGTTAGCCTCATATACCAACGGGCATAGAGTGATGTTTCCATAGTGGATAACTACAATGCCCCATTTGGCATAAAGAGGGTTTCCATATATACCTTCAAGTTCCATAAACTATGCTTGCAACATAGGATCTAGCAACTAACTTCACTAGTATGCTAGCATGTGTTAATGTTCTACCTTGTATCGGTAAGAACACCTTCCCTTGGTGTAAGGATCTACAACACCGAATTCCATGTAGCACCCATGGTCTTAGTGTCGTTTAAGGCTATAGTTTCCCTAATGTAAAATGGACAATGGAAGTAATGTAAGGACCCTAACTAGGATAACCTAAGAGTAGTGTGTTAGTGTAGGTGGGGAATGTTACTTCACCTATGAATTTCACAAGTAGCTCTTAAGGGGAGACCTAAGAAGGTGTTCTCATGCATGTGCCTATGTAAATGTTCCTTATGCATCACTTTGTAGTATTTGTCTACTTGTTGTGATTAAATGCATGGTATGAGCCTATATGAAGTGGTCTTGTTGTACATGCATAATATTGGTCTTAATGCCTACATGATGAAGGTTTTGTTGACATTAATGGAGTTCTCTTCACTTACTATGTTGATGCATGAATTGGATGTTAAGGCTTGTGGTCTCATGATAGGTTTACTAAGTATATGTGAGGTTATGGGACTTCAGACGTACATTGAACTAGTAGACATAGATTGGTATTGTGAGTAAGGTCTCATAAGCTTCTATGTGAAGTTAGATTAGTATACGTGCAAAGTGAATAGAGGTCACTGTAATGACTTTAGGGTGTTAGACTTAAAGGTGTCTTGTGGTGTATTACATAGACATGATGGTATGTGTTAAGTTATGTAGATTGTATGTATGACTTCCTTGTGGCCTTAAGGTGATTCATTGCACCAAGTATAAATAGTGGGTTACTTAGTGGAATGAGAAAGTAAGAAGAAAAGGTTTCACTGTAAAACAAGATAGCTTACTGTAAATTGCAAATAGGTTACTGTAAAGTGACCCCAAATGTGTCTTAAATTCTATGTGTGATTTATATGATGTTTGGCCTTTGAATATGCCTATATGAAGTATATTATTGTATAAATTTTATTGTATAAAGGTTTTATGACGTTTTCACAAAAAGGCATGAAGTATGATTTAAAGAAAAAAGTTCCTATTAAATGCATGTTTTTGCATGGTTTCCATACATAGTGAATTCTTGTACTAATTTCATTCTTCTCTACTTTTTACACAAAGTGTAGTTTATGGATTCGTAAAGGATGTCTCTATAATTGAGGAGCTTGTTATGTGTTTCCCAAACTCAAGCAAAAGGAATCCTTAAGTTAAAGGATCTCCTATGTCAACTTATGGTTTGCTGTGAAGTGTTATAAATTGTATACTTATGTATTATGTTATGAGGGTCGTGACCCTAATATACTCTAATGATGTTAAGTCTAGGATGACAAAAAGAGACTAGAGTCTTTAACTATGTTGTATGACATTATATATATATATAAAAAGTAATGTTCTAGAATATGATGTTCTATGAAAGTTTTAAATTTTCCGCTAAATTTACCTATTACAATACGATGAATGATGCCTTTGGGCTTGGATAAGACCTCTCAGAGATCAAGTATGCCATGTTACTTCTAGGGGGTGCTCCCCGGTCATGACAAAGTGATATCAGAGCATGAGGTTATAAAAGTGGTTTTAGGTTCCAAAAGTCTCATATTGCCACATCTAGTAGAGTCTCGTATTATTGGTGGTGAATCGCGACACATCTGTGGTGTAGGAGTCTATAGGACGATAGAGTTTGCCTTCTTCACTATTCTCATGTCGTGCCATAGAACTTAACTATATAAGATCTCTCTCTTATGTTTTCTTGTCCGGTGGTCTTTTAGATGTGATTGCTTGGATGAGATGATATCTGTATACTTGAGGGAGAAAAGATGAGTTTGATGCTTATCTTGCTTTTATGGTTTCATTAGAATTTGTGAAGGTGAATTTTGCAATGTTATGTTGATATGATGCTCTTTGTGGCAATGTATGAGATTTACGTTAAATAGTATGTTATGATTGAGAAATGTATGTAATGATATGGTTGAAGCATGTTAGAAGTTGTTATAGTTGAATTGAGTTTCCTTTTGTAATAATGAATGGCATTATGAGTATGCATAATGATAGTCATATAATATGGTTTAGACTTGAAATACTTTTAAGAATGTGTAAAATGATAAAGATACATATTGCTTATATATGAATGTCTAATGGTTCAAATTTTGCCCTTTGTATATATGTGAACCTTCATAGTTTCCTAGTATGGATTGGAGTCCATTGTATAGGCTTGATTCTATAAGTGAGGGTGGCATGATTATCTTTGTAGGGTGATGATGTGGGTTTGATAGACCTAGAAGTCACCTTACTGTAAAGTTGAATGAAAAGGAAGAGTCCCTATGGTTGAGTCTCTTCTATTGTTTCCCCTAATGTTGTATGTAACGACCCAAAGTACCCCCTAGAAATTAAGGTACTCTTAGATCTCCACACGGCGTCGTCGGCCTCTCGGAGGTCTAATACAAGCCCTTACACGTCTTTCATTGCATAATCATAATAAAAATAGCGGAAAATTTAAAACTTTTCATAGCNAGATCTCCACACGGCGTCGTCGGCCTCCGGAGGTCTAATACAAGCCCTTACACGTCTTTCATTGCATAATCATAATAAAAATAGCGGAAAATTTAAAACTTTTCATAGCCACATCATATTCTAAAAACACTTCATATATATATATATATATATATATATATATAATAAGAGTTATAATACGAAATTAGACTCTAATATCTATTTGTCATCTTAAGAAACAACACAACATAATAGAATAGGGACACGACCCTTAACAAAATAAAATATAAGTCTATGCTATTACATTAAATTAAAGAAACATCTTGACATAGGAAACTCTTGAATCATAAGGGCTCCTTTAATTGAACTTGGAAGATCTATCCAAGCTCTTAACCTAGGAGACATACTCTAGCCATAACCATCTACACTTTGTGTAAAAAGATGAAGAAGAATGTTATTAGTACAAGAATATACTAATTATGGCAACCATGCAAAAAGATGCACTTATAGAGGATATTTCATTTGAAATCATGCAACATGTCTTTTTAGTTAACTT
The DNA here is from genome assembly GCA_022817965.1 of Solanum lycopersicoides. Taxonomy (NCBI): domain Eukaryota; kingdom Viridiplantae; phylum Streptophyta; class Magnoliopsida; order Solanales; family Solanaceae; genus Solanum; species Solanum lycopersicoides. The sequence goes on from JAJJBR010002788.1 coordinate 145,453, forward strand.
CATGAACATACACACATATAAGCTCAATACAGTTCACATACATATTATAGACATGGATAATACTCATAATAGCACATAAAGCCATTTATCATACTTATAAGCATATTCAATAAACATCATACATTACCTCTATTTAATTTTACTTCTTTTAATAATTAACCCTCAAGTTTACTTAGTACAATGTATCACTTTGAGGTTACCTTACAATAGTCTTTCATAATATGCTTCATAAACACAACCACATATATTCACAAGTCATAAGCACATCAAGGATATCAACTTCACATAAGGACCATAACCTAATACAACTCCTAAGTCACACTAGTGCATTGTGTAGGTAACATCCCATAATGATACTTCCACCAAGTGTATCTAAGAAGTCACCTAGACAAAGCATGACATTCTCAACAAGTCATAACATATTCAACAAGTCATAACATATTCATTTACAACTAGCAATCAGGCCACATACTTCATATCATTATATAAGGTCTCATCATACTTCATAACATCATAGGAAGACATCATAATACCTCATACACTTTAGTCATGGACTTACTTAGTTCATATAATAAGTAAACCACCCTCACAACCCCTTCATAAGCTTACTTGTTCAATGTACACATGGAGTCCCATACCCCCACATATACTAAGTAAACCCATTTAGAAGCCACAAGTGTAATTCACACACATACACATAATTCATGTCTTAGTCATAGAAAAGTCACTTAACAATGCATTTATACAATTCATACATACAATCACATAAGTCATACTTGTATACATATACTAATCTTATCCTTTCTTGAAGTTCACTTGTGCAATTCATGGGTAGGGGCCATAATCATACCTATACTAAGTAATTCTCTCAAGGAGTTGTGAATAAAGTCCATAATCTTAGCTATCTTAGTTCATTTTGAGGGTGGTCACAATATCCCCCACTTGGCAAACATTCGTCCTCGAATGACACTTGAAATATTATAAACACTTTCAAGGACTCAATGACTTCTATAGCTCAACAATTCAACATGTTATCACATAAAAGTCAATGCATCAAACTTACAAGGAACAAAATTCTAGCATGCATTCAAAGCAACATAATTAAACATGGACCATTTCTATAATCCTTTCTATGCATATATACTTCTTCATATTAATTGCCATTTGGAGGAACTACCTTCTCCAACTTTAGGCATGTTCATCATTTCATCACAAGGTTAAACATACAATGGATTCCACTTGCTCACTTAGGCATAACCCACACTTCAACTCATGAGAAAATTTAAACATTTATTTAGTTGCACAAGATTCATGAATAAGGTAGATAAACTACAATCTTATAGTGTAGACATAATACCATCGAGGTCATATATGACATTACCATGCTTGGCTTTTTTCAAGGAGGAACTACCTTCTCCTAGTCACAACATGTACACATGGCATCATAGAGTTCACATAAAAGTAATGCATAGATGTTAATTCATATTATGGAGGATTTATTTTCTCCAAACCACATTATGCCTATACTTCCTTCCTAATGAAATAAGCATGGTAGGTCACACCAAGCACATTACAACATTAGGAAGTAAATTTACAGCTTTCTAATTCTAGCACATCACTACATTTCAAGCATTCTCATTAAGCTATCTCATGAAATCGTATTGCACGTTTATCATATAAGGATGCACAACAACATGAGAGACATGCAAATTTATCAAAACTTCTTTTTAATGCAATAATGACCTTTCATAATATGCATAATCTAGTGTCATTTAAGACATGCATGGCATATGGAGAACATGCAACTTATCCTTTTATGCAAGACTCCTACCATAAAAAGCTACTTAGGAACTCTTTGGTGTCAATCTTGAGTAAGAATAGAAGGAAAATATAGGGATATCTAAACCCTTACTACTAAAATCATCCTCCCCCACTTAGGATAAACCCATTTAAGAGAAACTCATCTCCATTCTAGGGGAATTTTAGCTTACCAAACTTATTAACTAAGCACATTATCCCTCTCTTGGGATCTAAGCTTATCAACACCCTTCTTACCATCACTACTAAGTGATTTTCAACCTAGAGAAGTTCAAGAGAACTCAACATAGGGACAACAAGGGCACTAAAAATCTTACCATCTATGCACATTATCCTCCACTTGGGGTAAGCCTAATCATATCATGTCCTATTCATCAAGGTCAAGTCAAGTCAAGACAAACCTAGAAGGGTCATCACTTCTAGTGGAACTTTCCAACCAACCAGGCCTAGGTACTATCTAAGCACTTCCTCAATTGGCCATATCCGAATTCAAGCTTAAAACACAACAAACCACTTCAAAGTAGGTCAATCTCTATTCTCTCCTTCTCTTAAAGAGCTAAGGGGTACATAACATACATCCCCTAAGTCACCTTAGGGTAATCATACTTCCCACTTATGGAATAAAACTACCTTTCCCCTTTCTACCACTCTTAAATTAGGTTCATAGAGGGGATCATTAACTATCTTACTAGTTAAAAGGTTTCTACCATTAACTAGTATACTTCACAATGACCTAACAAGACTTAACACACTATCTCCCCTTCTCAGGAGCAAGCCTATACAAAATATTCTGAATCCACACAAGGACATCTATGAAGCATTTCATATATGCTAAGGTAACATTCATCTTTCTCACTATATACCGTATTCTCCAAGAATTTTCAAGCCTACACCATAACATCATGCTACCATCCTAGATAATCATAATGCAATCTATTACTCCAACGGGAACTCCATTCAACCATAAAAACTACAAAAAAAACAACTATAACCACGTCATATCATAACTACTCAACATAACATCTCCTTCCATAAGCCACCTATAGCCCTAAATGGCACCACATCCACATATACTAAATTCACCTTCACATATACTCCTCAAACCATAAAACAAAGGTAAGCATAAAAAAGTCACCTTTTCTCCCTCAAGCATTGAGAAGTCATCCCTTCAAAGCACTCACATCTAAAAGTATATCATAGAAGGAAACATGAGAGAGAAATCTTATAGAGTTAAGTTCTATGTCAAGACATGAGAATAGTGAAGAAGGGAAACTCTATCGTCCTATACCATCCCGTATCATTTGATGTGTTGCAACTCACCACATATGATACGATACCCTAGTAGATCTGGCAACACAAGACATTGAAACCTTAGGAAAAAACACAAAACTTTATGCTCTGATACCATGTTTGTAATGACCCAAAGTACCCCCTAGAAGTTAAGGTACTCTTATATCGCCACACGGCGTCATCGACCTCTCGGATGTCCAAGACAAGCCCTTAGACATCTTTCATTCCATAATCGTGATAAAAAAAGCAGAAATATTCAAAACTTTTCATACAACATCATATGCTAGATAAAACTTCATATATATATATCTATATATCTATATATCTATATATATATATATATATATACACATAAGAGTTATAATACATAATTTGACACTAATGTATCTTAGCCATCTTAAGACACAACTCAATAGAATAGAATAGGGACAAGACCCTTAACAAAATAAAATATAAGTCTAATTTATTACATTAACTTAAAGAAACATCTTGACATAGGCAACCCTTGAATCATAAGGGCTCCTTTACTTGAACTTGTAAGATCTATCCAAGATCTTCACCTAGGAGACATCCTCTAGCCATCAGCACCTACAGTTTGTGTAAAGAGATGAAGAAGAATGGCATTAGTACAAGAATGCACTAAGTATGGCAACCATGATAAAACATGCACTTAAAGAGGACATTTCATTTGAAATCATGCAACATGTCTTTTGAGTAAACGTCATGAACATAGGCACATATAAGCTCAATATAGTTCACATACATATTATTGACATGGATAATACTCATAATAGCACATAAACCCATTTATCATATTTATAAGCATATTTAATACACATCATACATTACCTCTCTTTTATTTTACTTCTTTCTTAAGTAACCCTTAAGTTGACTTAGTACAATGTATCACTTTGAGGTCACCTTACAATAGTCTTTCATAAAATGCTTCATAAACACAACCACATATATTAACAAGTCATAAGTACATCAAAGACATCAACTTCACATAAGGACAATCACCTAACACAACTCCTAAGTCACACTAGTGCAATGTGTAGGTAACATCCCATAATGCTACTTCCACCAAGTGTACCTAAGAAGTCACCTAGACTAAGCATAACATACTCAACAAGTCATAACATATTCAACAAGTCATACCATATTCATTTACAACTAGCAATTAGTCCACATATTTCATAGCATCATATAAGGACTCATCATACTTCCTAACATCATAGGAAGACATCATCATACCTCATACACTTTAGTCATAGACTTACTTAGTTCATATAATAAGTAAACCACCCTAAAAAACCCTTCATAAGCTTACTTGTACAATGTACACATGGAGTCCCATACCCCTACATATACTAAGTAACCCCATTTAGAAGCCACATGTGTAATTCACAAAAATACACTTAATTCATGTCTTAGTCATAGAAAAGTTACTTAACAATGTATTTATACAATTCATTCATAACATCGGATAAGTCTTACTTTTATACATGTACTAATCTTATCCTTTCTTGAAGTTCACTTGTGCAATGAATGGGTAGGGGCCATAATCCTACCTATACTAAATAGCCCATCAAAGAATTGTGACTAGATTCCATAATCTTATTATAGTTCATCATTTACCTTGGGAGATTTAGCCATAACCGACATAGACAATGTGAGCTACATGGAATCCTGTGTTCTACTCCCACACCGAAAAGAGAGGGTTAACACTTGCCTAAGGTGTAACCAATCGTACATAGATATATAAGTGGTATCCACAAGCTGTAACCTACGGGGGCACGTAGTTATGTAACATGGAGATTGCTTTTAGAAACCTTGACTTACTAGCGTGGAGGTTTCCATCTCATAAGACAACATCTATGTTGGGAACCTGGACTTGCATGGAGGTTTCCATCTCAAGAGACTAACTTATTCATTAAACTACCATTAACATAATTCATTCATACATGTATGTGTGTGTACATATATGTGAGATCTACCTTCACAAAAAGACCATTAGAAACACTTGTTCATAACATCATAAATCATATACTTTACATGCATAGAAATAGATAATGATGCATAGGAGAACTATCCCTTTCTTATTCATCATGAATCTATCCTACTCATAGATATGCATGAAATGTGTGTGTACATTGGTGAACGTGATCAAATAATGGCTATCACATAGTATTGAGTAATCCACCCTCTAAAGATCACAACACATGTACAACATTCTTCATTTCTCAAGTGATACAAACATATAGAGTATTGAGGACTATAGACTAAACACACTCACATTACATCACAGGTGGCAAATACATATTCAACAATAGAATATAAGACTCCTAACATACTTTGATCACACATTTATATAGGGTTCATCATTAGCCATATAGAACACACCTAACCCTAATGATCATCACACATATGCATATAAAATCATCCCCACACCTAGGTCATGCAACTAGTTTTGAGGGATATTCATATACTTCACATAACAGCAATTAACTTAGAATATGATATTTTAACCAAGGATAAATCCTTCAACTTCCTAACATAGAAATCATCATATCAATTCATCTTGCATCTAATACCTTCAAGTCCATGGTCATAACACATAAATGTGTACAATAATGTAAACACCGCCACCATAGGTGGACCATACCAATCAACACGATTCAACATACATTCTAGATTAATTAGAATAAATAAGTCAACTTACCAAATCTCCAAGATAATGATCATCTTTGATCATTCCTCAATAATTCATATTCAATTGATATAGAAAGCAATAAGCAATTCAATTTAATCTAATCACAATTCTATAAATATCAAGTCAAGATCACAATACCCACATTATAGGCTAATTTGAGAAATTAGGAGGATCATGGGTTCTTCATAAAATTGGATAGAAATTCATCATAAAATAATTAATCAAACATATATTCATCATTAGAATGATTTGAAATCAATTTTAGAATGACCACATGGCTAGATTGACAGATAGTATTTCTGACTTAGAATTCATGTTTTGAAAACCTTTGAAAGGACTCCATAGATGAATGGTTATTTATGGATGAAGGATAACCATACCTTATAAATTAAATAGCCCATGAAAATCTGAGAATAAATCTCCAAGAATCCAACTCCATAGCTTGTTCTTGATCTTGGTTTTTAATGGAGGTTTTGGTGTTTTTGGAATATAAGAGAACTTTAGAATTTGATTTCTTAATTAGTGTTGGGGTTTTATCTTGGTAAAAGGCTTAAAAATTTCCTAAAAACCATTAATAAAACGTCCCCTAAGTTACCAAAGCACCCCCACATGAATTGGGGATCTTAGACATGTCAAATTTGACTTAAAAACGATGCAACCGGATCTGGGAGTGGGCTGCGCGTCACGGGGAAGCCTCCAAATTCTACCTCAAATAATTTTTGGGACAGTGAGGTGCGTGCTAGGCGGCCGTCATGAGGACAAGGTCTCATTCATGCTCCTGCACGCTGCCTTGGGCAGCCTCTTGTACAAGGTTTTGGTCCTCTTTGGGGCCCTTCGGGTGGTCCCCGGGGAGTTGTACCCGGATCTTTTGACCCTTAACATGTCTATTATAGTAATAGGGTCAACTACACTTCCTCTCATCTCCAAAAAACACATAAAAACATGGAAAACATACAAGGAGTCGCTAGCACGTCTAAAGACTAACTTGCGGACATCATGGACGTTCTTGGACGTTTGACCTCCAAATGACTTCAAATCAAGTATTCATACTATAAAACACTTAATTAACATATTATAAACCTTTTTAGGCACATGTGACTCTCTATCTATCTTATTTCATTTTGAGGGTCGTCACATTGTATGACCTTGGTGTCTATGGTATTGTTCAAAACCTTATGTGGTTTAGTAGTATGGCCTAACTTGATGATTCAGAATATTTTGCCTAGATAATAAGGTTTAGAATGCCTTTGGTATTCCTAGGTTGAGTTACTGTAAGTTTTTCTAAAATGGTAATCACTTTTATGTGATGAAAATGAAGGTTGATAATTTAAGATACTCTTAAGGTTGGCTTAAGTTGCTCTTGATTGGGTTTACCCAAAGTGGGGGGATGGTGATGGAGTATTAAGGTTGTAGATATTTCTATATTGTCCTTCTATTCTTACTTGAACTTGAATCTAATAAATTTTTAGTAAGCTTGTTCATGATGAGAGTCTTGCATTAAAACATTAATTGCATGACCTCTATATGTTTGGTATGTCTTGATTGACACTATGTTAAAGATATTTTGAATATTCCAAATTACTTGATAAAGGAAATTTTGATTAAGTTAATGGTTTTCTCATGTTGATTGTGCATCTTGATATGCTAGTTGTGCATTTAATTTTATGAGATAAGGTAAGAAGCATGTTTGAAGTCACTTCTGATGAATAAGGTTTAGCCTTGTAATGAGAAATTGAACCTCTATAAAATGAAAAATGTTGAGTCTCTTGAAATTTTATGTGACATCTATGATTTTGGAAGCATGATTGTTAGCTCACTCTTGCAAAGTTAAGGCATGTTTAACTATTGTCCTTGTGTGTGCTTATAAATAGTGAGATTTTTCAAAATTGATGCATGTTTATGAAAGCTAGTGTTAGGCTAGAAATTGAAATTTTGTGAAATGGCTTCCTACTGTTGTAATGAGCTTGGTGTGAGTTACCATTTAGACTTCATTAGGAATAAAGTGTAAGCATGCATTGGTTTAAAAGTTCAGAAATTCTCATTTAAAATAAATAGACCTTTGTGCATTGCTTGGGTATGAACTCATGAGACATGTAAGTGTGTTGATGAGAAGGACATTCCCCCCTAAAACATAACTAAGCATGGTATGTTGAGTATGACCTTCGTGGAACTTGTTTTAATTCAATAAAGATCTTTGTTAATTCAATTAACTCAAGTATATGTGCATTGAAATATGAGTGCCTACTTGCTTTTTGAGTGATGTTGAATTTGCCTATGTGTGACTTACATGATGAGCTCTTAATAAAATGAACTTTAATGGACATGTTATGATTAGGAGAAGAATTTTCCTCCTGTGAACATGATAATAGCCTATGTGTTTGATGTATTAAAGAGTGAGTGAATAAAGGTTTTGCTTACTTTTGTTGCATCGAGTGCTAAATGGTTTGAAGTTGTGTTCCTTGTAAGTTTGGTGCATTGACTACTATGTGATTATTCTATGAATATGGTAAGTTTCTCTATGATTTATTAAAGTCTTTGTTGTGATTAAAGTGTTCTAAGTGTCATTCCAAGACGAATGTTCCCAAGTGGGGGATATTGTAAGACCCCCAAAATGAGTTAGGGTGTATAGAGTCTAACATATTTGTCATAAGGGTATAAGGTCCTAAAATTGTTTATAATGTGGTATTGAGGTAGTGTCTAAAGTTTGAGGTTATTTGGAAGTCAAACGTCAAGGGACGACCAAGACGTTCGACGACTAGTCACTCAAGGGACCTTAGATGCTTTTATGTGCTTATGTGTGTTTAATCAGATTATAAGGTCCTTATATGAGTTATAATGGTGTTCAAAGACAGTATATGAAGTTTCATGAAGTTTGTATATCAAACGTCCAAGAACGTCCAAGGCGTTCAAAAGTTAGCCCTTGAGACGTTCATGTGTGTCTTGAGTGTGTCTTGCATGTTTGGATGTGTTTCACGTTTTAATTTTCTTGAAACTAGCATGGAAGGTCTTCAAGAGTTTAAAGTGTATATTCACGTTGGAAAAGTCCGGGTACGACTCCCCAAGGGCTCTGCAAAAGGCCCTCAAGGAGGACCCAAAGGCCTATTGAGACACTGCATTGGGAATGTCAATCGACGAACTCCAATTGACGCCTTGTCCTTCAATCGACGCCCCATCAATGTGATGCATTGCTAAACACTTAGACGTGTGAGCTTAGCCTCCCAGTAAGTATTTGGAGTCGCAAAAGATGGAGAAACAGGATATCTCGTCAACTAGACGATGCCCCGTCGACGGTCCCCTCAATGCAGCCTGCAAGTTCACTACTAGCATGCTGCTTCATTAAGGGGTGAATGGGAAATTCACCCATGTTCTAACCTGAATCTACGATATTCTATGAAAGTCTTAAATTTCCCGCTAAATTTAACTATGAAAATACGATGAATGATGACTATGGGTTTGTATAATAACTACGAAAGGTCAAGTACGCCATGTTACTTGAAAGAGGTGCTCGCCGATCGTGAAACTCTCCTGATGTGGTGACGGGTATGTTACAAGTCTTTTCTATTTATGTATATGCTTTACTTGATCCCGGTGCTACTTTGTCATTTGTTACTCCTTTAGTAGCTAAAAAATTTAGCATTTTACGCGATATCTTCAATGAACCCTTTTCGGTGTCTACCCCATTGGGTGATTCGTTGTCACAAAATGGGTGTATAAACATTGTCCTATAATGTTGCCCAATAGAGTTACTTATGTGGAAATAGTAGAACTTGATATGTATGATTTTGATGTCATTTTGGAAATGGATTGGTTGCATACTTTCTTTGTTTTTATAGATTTTAGAACAAGGGTAGTGAATTTTAACTTTCCAAATGAACCCATTTTAGAGTTGAAGGGGGGAATTCTATTCCTAGAGATTGTATCATTTCTTGTTTGAAAGCTTCTAGAATGATCTCTAAAGGGTGTTTATACCATATTTTAAGAGTCCAAAATTCAGACTCCGAGATTCCTCCCATTGAGTCGGTCCCCGTAGTGACGGAATTTCTGGAGGTCTTCCCTAATGATCTTCCCAGTATCCCCCCGAACGGGAAATTGATTTTGGTATCGAATTTCTACCGAATACAAATCACATTTAAATTAATTTTTATCGGATGGCTCCTGCCAAATTGAAAGAGTTGAAGCCTCAACTCAAGGATCTTCTAGACAAGGGTTTTATTCGTCCAAGTATTTCTCCATGGGGTGCTCCGATATTGTTTGTCTAAAAGAAGGATGGTCCCTTAGTTTGTGTATAGACTATCGTCAACTCAACAAAGTCACAATTAAGAACAAGTATCCTCTCTATCGGATTGATGATTTATGTGATCAACTTCAAGGTGCAAGTTACTTTTCTAAGTTCGACTTGAGATCGAGATATCACCAACTTAGGGTGAGTGGTGAAGATTGTCACGACTGGAATCTAGACCCCAGATGAGACCAGCGTTGTTGACCTTTCAGAGGTCGCAGACAAGCCTACTTACGTCATTCTTACTTTATCTAGGTTAATTTTAGCGGAAAATTTGAAACTTTTTGTTTCTTTACATGCATAAAGGTCATTCTACTTACATTCATAATGTTCACAATCAACAATCTAACATTAAGATTATCAACTGAAAGAAATAGTTCAATACTGCATTAAATGTATAATTGCCAAAATGGCACCAATACAATGTCTGAAATAAAAATTGAAAGAAACACTAGTGGAACATACTCCACTATCTAAAGCCTGCATCTAAGCTAGATAGTAACGGTAGACATCCTCGAAAGCATGAGGGCCTACCAAGTCTGGATGAAAGCTCCACGTCCGGATAGCTGCAACGTCAACCTATAAGCTCTAGCGTCCACCTGTGCCTGCACCTAAAAATATAGAGTTGTATGGGATTAGTACCCACTTGTACTAAGTATGGGTATATGCAAGCACACACCAAGGACATGCATAAGTAAGAATAGTTCTTTCCTAACAACATGATTATGGAAAGTCAAGTCAGTGGACTTGCCAAATTAGGATTACGAAAGTGAGTGAGCTTTCCAAATTTGGATTAGAAAAGTTAGTGAGCTTTCCAAATTTGGATTAGGAAAGTCATGCCATTAGAGTAACATGCATCATCATACTTATCATATTGAACACAACACATAACATATTACACATAGCACATATCATATTGCATATAGCACATAACGTCTTTCATATCATTCATTCATATGCCAAGAGACCTTGGAATCATGGACTTAACATCAAGACTTCACAAAATGAGGGCTCAACATATGGAACCTCAACTAGGGAGCCTTCTTTAGCAAACACAGAGTCTGCTACATTCATTCATACGTACTTCATTTCATTCATTCACAAGCTAGTGTAAACACCAGCTATACCTAGAATGTAGTTTAAGACTCTCATCGCGTTTGATGTGCAATGATCAAGAATAACCTAGTGTTATTACTTGAGTCTAACTCACCTCTTTATTATCCTATCCTAACACCTTTGGTATCTTTCATTTCATTATGTGTATCATTTGAGGCTGGCCTCATTCATTCATTGGGAACTTTAACTTTAACCAACATAGATCATGTGAGCATCATAAAATCCAGTGTCTCCCCCACACCGAAAGGAGGTGGAATCACCGGCCAAAGTGACCCAAAACATGCTAGCGTACATGGGAATTGAACCCCGCCAGATCCCTATATTGGCAGTATAGGTTTGAAGACTAGGAGATATAAGGAGACCCATACCCGGCATACCGGACAGGCTCATCTCATGAGAGTTACGTGAACCTCCGCCCTTTCCGAAAGAAGGCATCATCGCTCATAGCTAGTCAATCAGTGCTCAGTATAAAGATCCATTTCATTCAACTCATACGTCATGGAAGTTGGCTTCTAGTATGAGGACATCATAGCTCAATAGATGATTTCTCATCTCATCATTAGTATTAAGTATACATTATTCTCAATACTTTCATTAGAGTGTTCATAGAGACTGGTCTCTTCATTAACCTTACACTCTCATAGGTGAGTACGTTCTGGTAACACTTACTTAGGCTCATTTGAGATTGCTCTCATCTTTCACATTAGCCTCTTATCATGTTGTCACCACATTCATTAACATTAGCACATTTGCTCTTCATAATTACTCACCCCTTTTTACGTGAATGTTTGTTTCATCATTTGCCAATGCACTTGGCCATTTGTGTGTTTCACACTCTTACTTAACCCTTCTAGGGTTTCATCATTTCATTACATAATATTCATTTCATCTTATGACAATGCATTTGGCTATTTAGTGTGTTTTACACTCGTACTTAACCCTTCTAGGGTTAAATCATTTCATTACATACATCTTAGGTTCACTTATTTTTAAACGTATGCTAGACTTATGGGTCTATACATACAAGCGATGAGGCTTCATTCATAGTTCGTTTAAGTTATTCATATCTTTTTAAGATTATGTAGTACAAGACTTATGCATCTTGTATGTATGCCAAGATCTCGATTTTGATATAAATAGGCGGCATAATTCTTGAACATTTAATTCACGTGTGACTTATGTATCAATACGGAATTTGGGCAAGGGAACCCGGTTTCGAATCCCTTGGACAACACTTACATTTTTCATTTATTTTATTTTGGTCCACACGGCTTGGGAACCCAAGATCGATCCCCAATACCTTCGTTTCCTTTTAATTTCTTTTTTTTGAAATCTCACTTTCTTGGCCGAGGGGTTATGGGATCGAACCCCCACAGCCCCTTTTGTTTTTTTTATTTCTCATTCCTTGACTTTTTTTCGAGTTGACCATGAGGTTGTGGGATCGAACCCCCACAGCCTCACTTTACTTTTCTATTAATTATTCTTTACTGCCTAGAGGTCGTGGGTTCGATTCCCACGCCTCACATTTCTTTTCTTTTCATTTTTTTTCTTTTTCCTTAAGCTTGACTGAGAGGTTGTGCGTCCGAATCCCATTCCTCTCATTTCTAATTTTCATACATCATTTTCCAGCCAAGACCATGGTTCGAATCCCCTTCACCACATTCCTTTTTACTTCTTTATTTTCATGGTTTTTAACATGGTGAGGCCACGGGTTCAATCCTCCATGACCTCACTTGTTTTAATTCATTTTTCACAACATTTTGAACCCACTTAACTTGACCGAAATTCATCACTTGAAGATGGAAATTTTGTAGTTTTTCAGCATCTTTTCATCAAGTTACACATTAGTTCTTAGGACAAACGTGGGCTGTACGTCCCATGCTCATCCTGCTCAAAGCATCAGCTACAACATTAGCCTTACCTGGATGGTAGTGGACATTCATATCATAGTCTTTCAAAAGCTCCAACCATCTCCGCTGACGTAGATTCAACTCCCTCTGCGTGAACACGTACTGGAGACTCTTGTGGTCTGTGAACACATCCACATGCACTCCATATAAGTAGTGCCTCCACAGCCTCAATGCGAACACCACAACTGCCAACTCCAGGTCATGAGTGGGATAGTTCTTCTCATAAACCTTGAGTTGTCTAGACGCATAAGCTATCACCTTACCAACCTGCATAAGAACACAACCCAAACCAACCCTAGATGCATCACAATAAACAGTGTAATTCTCACCAAACTTAGGCAAAGTAAGCACCGGGGCTGAAGTGAGTCTGTCCTTGAGCTCCTAGAAACTCTTCCCACAAGTCTCTATCCACTGGAACTTGGCCTTCTTCTTAGTCAAAGCTGTCAGTGGGGCAGCAATGGAAGAAAATCCCTCCACGAACCTGCGGTAGTGACCAGCCAATCCTAGAAAGCTACGGATATCGGTGGGAGTAAGAGGGTTTGGCCAATTCTTCACAACCTCAGTCTTCTTGGGGTCCACCTCCACACCCTGATCGGACACAACATGACCTAGGAAGGTCACTGATCTAAGCCAGAATTCACACTTGCTGAATTTGGAATACAACTGATGTTGTCTAAGTACCTGCAAGGTTAGTCTCAAATCCTGTTCATGCTCTTCCTTGGTCCTAGAGTAGATGAGCATGTCATCAATGAATACTATGACGAAAGAATCAAGGTATTCACGGAAGACTCGGTTCATGAGGTCCATAAATGCAGCTGGTGCATTAGTGAGACCAAATGACATGACTAAGAACTCGTAATGACCATAATGGGTATGAAAGGCGGTCTTTGGGATATATCCATCCCTAACCCTAAGCTGATGATACCCTGAATGAAGATCAATCTTAGAGAAGAAACTAGACCCTTGGAGCTGATCAAAAAAATTATCTATTCTGGGAAGTGGATACTTATTCTTTATAGTGACTTTGTTGAGCTGCCGATAATCGATACACATTCTAAGGGTTCCATCCTTATTTTTCACAAACAACACTGGAGCGCCACAAGGGGATATGCTCGGCTGAATGAAACCCTTATCAGTGAGATCTTGTAACTTCAGCTTCAGCTCTTTGAGTTCAGCTGGAGCCATTCGGTAGGGAGGAATTGAAATTGGTTTAGTATCGGGTTCTAAGTCGATACCAAAGTCAATCTCTCGAGGGGGAGGGACTCCAGGCAAATCATCAGGAAATACATCTAGGAACTCATTCACTACAGGCACTGAGTCTATGGAAGGAATGTCATGATCTAAATCATTAACACTCACAAGATGACACAATAACCCTTTGGACATCATTTTATTGGCCTTAAGGTTCGAAATGAAGGGATTAGGATGACTCGAGTTGTAACCCTCCCAGACCAGCTATACCCCATTAGGGAAACAAAATCTCACAACCCTACTACGGAAATCCATACAAGTATAAAAACTATGAAGCCAGTCCATGCCAAGAATGATTTCAAAATCGTTCATAGGTAACTCAACCAAGTCTGCACACATAGTCCTACCACATACAACTATTAAGCAATCCTTGTACACTCTATCAGCTCTTACATTTTCTCCTAAGGGTGTACTAACCACTATAGGATCATGCAAAACTTCAGGCAATATCTCAAAAGTGAGAGCAAGAAAAGGAGTCACAAAGGAAAGCGTAGACCCTGGATCAAGTAAAGCATAAACAGAAGTTGAGAATACTTGCAGCATACCTTTGACCACGTCAGCGAACTTCTCCTGCTCCTCCCTGCCCTTCAGGGTAAGAACCTGTTCCTCTTAGGAGGCTCGGCTGCTGCTACACCCTGTGGATTAGGCCTAAGCTGAGCATTACCTCCAGCCTAACCTCTGCTCTGTGGGCAGTCTCTAACCATGTGTCCACTCTTACCGCAACCGAAGAAGGCATTAGTGCCCTGTCTGCACTCTCCACTGTGAGCACGGCCACACTTAGCACAGTCCTTTCTAGGACGCTGCACCTCACCTCCATTGCCCTTCTTGGGGTTAGGTCTGCCTCCTCTAGGTGTTGTACTCCTCTGAGAATTAGAGTTCCCAGAACTCTGTTGCCCCTTTTTGAACCTGGGCTGCTCACGGACGCCAAATTTTTTTTTGTATCCTCCATGGCTGGGACCTACCTGATCTTGAGGCTTAGGCCTCCTAGCATCACGAATGCCAGTCTTCTTGCGGCTGTCTTTTACCTGTTGGACATGCACCATCAACCTGGAGAGGTCCATGTTATCATGGAGCATCGTAGATCGACACTCCTCTTCCAAATCTCTGTTGATTCCTGTGAGGAATCTGCTCATCTCATCCCTGCTGTTAGATACAAGGGAAGTAGAATACCTGGATAGTTTAACAAACTTCAGTACTCATCTCATCCTTGCTGTTAGATACAAGGGAAATTAGCATACCTTGATAGTTTAACAAACTTCAGGGAATATTCCCTAACTGTCATTGATCCCTACTTAAGGTTGATAAACACCTCAACCTTTGCCTCCCTCATCTCTCTGGGAAAGAATATCTCCAGGAAGGTTGTCTTAAACAGCTCCCAAGTGACCGGAACTCCGCCCAAAGCTCGGCTATCCTGCCACATCTTGCACCAAGTCTGAGCTACATCCTTGAGCTGATAGGAAGCCAGCTCAGCCTTCTCAGTATATGTGGCCCTCATAGCCACCAAAATCTTATGCACCTTGTCCACAAACTCTTGGGGATCCTCTAAAGTCTTAGACCCCGTGAATAGGAGGATTCATCCTCGTGAAGTCTTTCAGCCTGTCAGCCATGCTACGAATCGGTGGATTCTACCTCTGAACATTCTATCGGTTGACCTGGGCAGTCATGGCCTGGGCCTGCATAGTGATGGCCTGTGCCATCTGGGCCATAGACGCCCGCACCTCCGCATCAGTCAACCCAGCTGGGTTAACCAGCATAGCCACTCCTTCAGCTGGAGCTTGGGGTGGAACCTGATTGCCCCCAGCAGCTGCTCCTTCTCTCCTCTGACCAACGTTCCTCCTAGTATTCATTCTCTGAAAACAATAAGAATTGATGTAATACACGCTCATAACACCAAGAAATCAGACATTAGGAAAAGAACGATAAGATCAGAAGAAGGGATTTTCCTACGCATCATGCAGTCTCTAATTCAGGATAGTGGTGCACTTTACTACCATGACTTAGAAACTACTCAATGTTGTTGATGTGTACTTATTATTCCCGAAGTTTAACCTAGTGCTCTGATACCAACTTAGTCAAGACTGGAATCTAGACCCCAGACGAGACCGACGTCGTTGACCTCTCAGAGGTCGCAGACAAGACTACTTACGTCATTCTTACTTCATCTAGGTTAATTTTAGCGGAATATTTGAAACTTTTTGTTTCTTAACATGCATAAAGGTCATTCTACTTACATTCATAATGTTCACAATCAACCATCTAACATTAAGATTATCAACTGAAAGAAATAGTTCAATATTGCATTAAATGTATAATTGCCAAAATGGCACCAATAGAATGTCTGAAATTAAAACGGAAAGGAACACTAGTGGAGCATACTCCACTAGCTAAAGCCTGCATCTAATCTAGATAGTAACGGTAGACATACTCGAAAGCATGGGGGCCTACCAAGTCCGGATGAAAGCTCCACGTCCGGATAGCTGCAACGTCAACCTGTAAGCTCTAGCGTCGACCTATGTCTGCACCTAAAAGTATAGAGTTGTATGGGATTAGTACACATTTGTACTAAGTATGGGTATATGCAAGCACACACCAAGGACATGCATGAGTAAGAATATCTCTTTCCTAACAACATGATTATCGAAAGTCAAGTCAATGGACTTGCCAAATTGGGATTAAGAAAGTGAGTGAGCTTTCCAAATTTGTATTAGGAAACTTAGGGAGCTTTCCAAATTTGGATTAGGAAAGTTAGTTAGCTTTCCAAATTTGGATTAGGAAATTTATGCCATGAGAGTAACATGCATCATCATACTTATCATATTCCACACAGCACATAACATCTTACACATAGCACATATCATATTGCATATAGCACATAACATCATTCATATCATTCATTCATATGCCATGAGACCTTGGAATCGTGGACTTAACATCAAGACTTCCCAAAATGAGGGCTCAACATATGGGACATCAACTAGGGAGCCTTCTTTAGCAAACACAGAGTCTGCTTCATTCATTCATACGTACTTCATTTCATTCATTCATAAGCTAGTGTAATCACCAGCTATACCTAGGATGTAGTTTAAGACTCTCATCGGGTTTGATGTGCAATGATCAAGAATAACCTAGTGTTATTACTTGAGTCTAAATCACCTCTTGATAATCCTATCCTAACACCTTTGGTATCGTTCATTTTATTATGTGTATCATTTGAGGTTGGCCTCATTCATTCATTGGGAACTTTAACTTTAACCGACATAGAACATGTGAGCATCATGAAATCTAGTGTCTCCCCCACACCGAAAATAGGTGGAATCATCGACCAAAGTGACCCATAACATGCTAGCGTACATGGGAATTTAACCCCGCCACATCTCTATATTGGAAGTATAGGTTCGAAGACTAGGAGATATACGGAGACCCATACCCGGCATGCCGGACAGTCTCATCTCATGAGAGTTACGTGAACCTCCGCCCTTCCCGAAAGAAGGCATCACCGCTCATAGCTAGTCTATCGGTGCTCAGTATAAAGTTCCATTTCATTCAACTCATACGTCATGGAAGCTGGCTTCTACTATGAGGACATCATAGCTCAATAGATGATTTCTCATTTCATCATTAGTATTAAGTATACATTATTCTCAATACTTTCATTAGAGTGTTCATAGAGTCTGGTCTCTTCATTAACCTTACACTCTCATAGGTGAGTACGTTTTGGTAACATTTACTTAGGCTGATTTGAGATTGCTCTCATCTTTCACATTAGCCTCTTATCATGTTGTCACCACATTCATTAACATTAGCACATTTGCTCTTCATAATTACTCACCCCTTTTTACGTGAATGTTTGTTTCATCATTTTCCAATGCACTTGGACATTTGTGTGTTTCACACTCTTACTTAACCCTTCTAGGGTTTCATCATTTCATTACATAATATTCATTTCATCTTATGACAATGCACTTGGCTATTTAGTGTGTTTTACACTCGTACTTAACCCTTCTAGGGTTAAATCATTTCATTACATACATCTTAGGTTCACTTATTCTTAAACGTATGCTAGACTTATGGGTCTATACATACAAGCCATGAGGCTTCATTCATAGTTCGTTTAAGTGATTCCTATCTTCCTAAGATTATGTGGTACAAGACTTATGCATCTTGTATGTATGCCAAGATCTCGATTTAGATCTAAGTAGGTGGCATTATTCTTGAACATTTCACGTATGACTTATGTATCAATACGGCATTTGGGCAAGGGAACCCGGTTTCGAATCCCTTGGACAACACTTACATTTTTCATTTATTTTATTTTGGTCCACACGGCTTGGGGACCCAAGATCGAGCCCCAACACCTTCGTTTCCTTTTAATTACTTTTCTTTGAAATCTCACTTTCTTGGCCGAGGGGTTGTGGGATCGAACCCCCACATCCCCTTTTATTTTTTTATTTCTTATTCCTTGACTTTTTTTCGAGTTGACCATGAGGTTGTGGGGTCAAAACCCCACAGCCTCACTTTACTTTTTTTTTAATTATTCTTTACTGCCTAGAGGTCGTGGGTTCGATTCCCACACCTCACATTTCTTTTCTTTTCCTTTTTTTTCTTTTTCCTTAAGCTTGACTGAGAGGTTGTGGGTTCGAATCCCACTCCTCTCATTTCTTATTTTCATACATCATTTTACAGCCAAGACCATGGTTCGAATCCCCTTCACCACATTCCTTTTTACTTCTTTATTTTCATGGTTTTTAACATGGTGAGGTCACGTGTTCAATCCTACATGACCTCACTTGTTTTAATTCATTTTTCACAACATTTTGAACCCTCTTAACTTGACCGAAATTCATCACTTGAAGCTGGAAATTTTGTAGTTTTTCAGCATCTTTTCATCACGTTACACATTAGTTCTTATGGAAATTTCATAGTGCATTTAGAACGTTTTAGGTGCATTTTCATGGATTCGTTTAGCCAAGAGATTATCACTCAAATCAGCCACATTTCATCTCATATGAACATCACGATTTACATAAATTTATGCACGTAAGATAACAACCATAACATCACAATTTTTTAGCCTTAACCCGAGAACACCTAGTCACTGTCACATTTTTGCACACACATGCATATAGTTTTGGAACACATAGGTTGTCATTCATACGATTTTAAACACACATTGATGAACATATTATTTCACGAAAACACAATACACGCCTAATATCTACCAGCAAACATACCTAACCTACAAATCATTGGGAGCTAGTGACAGGAACATGCAACAGGGAACAACCCTAGTTTTCGGATTAGAATATACTAAACCTTAAGGTGTCTTGGGAAAAGGACCAAGAGAGAAGAGAACCCATACCATATTGACGCTCAAACCTCGACTTGCTGCCCAAAGAACTCCTCCAAACACACGTCCAACAAAGAAAGTTCAACACCAAACTCGACGGACAACCTTCTCTTTTCCTACGTGATTGATTTCATTGTTTGTTTTTATCTTTCGTGGTGAGTTCTTCAAGTGTGAAGAACTTGGTTTATCTTTCTGTTCTTGAAGTTATTTTGGCAGAGAGAACGTGAAAAAGAAGAGAGATTGAATGTGTGTTAAGAGATAGACGTGAGAGGAGAGAGTTATCTTAGGCTTAGGAGTCTAGTTTAGGACTTAGTCAAATAAGTTTTTGTTAAATATTAAAAAAAACAAACTGATTTCCCTTTTATTTTAAATCAGCCAATAAATAATAAATATTAATTAATTACATTAATTTACCAACTTAAATAAAAACAAATTTAATTCATTGCTTCCACCTAGGTTCGAACCCGGGTGGAGGAAGACTTCACTCTAAGAGCCAATTTTCGGCCCTCTCTCCCCAAAATTCCCCTCCACCTTATTAATTAAATAATTAATTACATATTTAGGATAATTACGATAATACCCTTAGCCTAGAAAAAGACCATTTTACCCCTAGTCCCTCCAAACCTAAGATTTTCCCTTTTTAAGTCCGGTCAAGAATCATTCGAGTAAATCTTCGTATTCGAGAGCCCTACATGGCTGGACCCAACCTTTCCTAGCTCAACTAACTCCCCAAGTTAGTTGTCTTGGTTGTAGCAAAGGATCAGAGGTCTGGTTCTACGAGCATCAATCCGTGTGAACCCGGTCTAATCGTAGGCATTCTAGACAAATTAAGCATTACTTATCATATCCATTTTTAGGGTTGTTACATTATCCCCCCATTAGGAACATTCGTCCCCGAATGACACTAATAACTATCTAGCGTAATGCCAGTCAGATCATAACATAGTTACTATACATAATCAAGCAATAGCAACAAAGAATGGAGAGATAAGGAAAATTAGACTTAAGAGTAGGAAGTCTAACCTCAAGTGCTGAAAAGATGAGGGTAGCAGGATCTCATATCGGCCTCAGCCTCCCACGTAGCATCCTCAACAAGATGATTCCTCCACAATACCTTCACTCTGGCAATCTCCTTGTTCCTCAGCCGCTTGACCTGTCTGTCTAAGATCTAAACAGGTACCTCCTCGTAGGACAAGTCTTCATCGACCCCCAAACCTTCTACAGGTAGAATCGATGCTGGATCACCTAGGCACTTCTTTAACATGGATACATGAATGACTGGATGGATAGAAGCTAGCTCCGCAGGCAATGCCAACTCATAAGCCACCTCACCCAGGATCTCATATGGCCCAACATACCTCGGACTCAACTTCCCCTTCCTGCCAAACCTCATCACCCCCTTCATAGGTGATATCTTCAGATAGCCCTGATCACCAACATCAAACTCTAAGGGCCATTTTCTGTTATCTGCATATGACTTCTGCCGACTATAAGCAGTAGCCAACCTGTCCTTAATCACCCTGACCTTCTCTAAGGCCTCATAAATGATCTCTGGATCCAAAATGTATGACTCTCCAACCTCGAACCACCCAACTGGAGATCTACACCTCCTACCATACAGTGCCTCAAACGGTTCCATCCCAATGCTGGAGTGATAGCTATTATTATACAAGAACTCTATCAAAGGCAGATGGTCATCCCAGCTACCCTTGAAGAAAATCACACACGCTTTCAACATGTCCTCCAATGTCTGAATGGTGCGCTCTGCCTGCCCATCAGTCTGAGGATGAAAGGCAGTATTAAGCTTTACCTGCGTGCCTAAGCTCTTCCGAAATGATCTCCAAAAATGTGAAGTGAACTGAGATCCTCTATCTGAAATGATCGACAAAGGAATCCCATGCCATCTCATAATCTCATCAATGTAGAGTCTCGCATAATCCTCGGCTCTGTAAGTAGACTTCACAGGGATAAAGTGGACAGACTTAGTCATCCTATCCACAATAACCCATATGGAGTCATGTTGTCTCCTAGTCCTCGGCAGACCAACCACGAAGTCCATATTAATGGCCTCCCACTTCCAAGTTGGAACATCAATAATCTGAGTAAGACAGCTAGGCTTAAGATGTTCTGCCTTAACCTGCTGACAATTAGGACACTTGGCCACATATTCTGCAATGTCCTTCTTCATGCCATCCCACCAATAAATCTGCTTAAGATCATGATACATCTTGGTGGAACCTGGATGTATGGAATATCTGGAACCGTGGGCCTCTGCAATGATCCTGGTCCGCAAATCATCCACATTTGGTACACACAGACTGTCCTAGTACCTCAGTTCGTCGTCACCTCCCAAAGCAAAAGACTCATTCATCTTTATCAACACTGAGTCCTTCTGCTCCATCAACACAGGATCGCGATGCTGACCCTGCTTGACTTCAACTACCAAGGATGATTCAGAATTAGGATGAACTGAAACACCCCCGCTAGTAGAGTCAACCAACCGCACACACAGTCTGGCCAGTCTGTGTACATCTTTCGCAAACTCCTTCTTCTCATCCTAAACGTGGGTTGTACTTCCCATGCTCATCCTGCTCAAAGCATCAACTTCAACATTAGTCTTACCTGGATGGTAGTGGACATTCATATCATAATCTTTCACCAGCTCCAACCATCTCCGCTGACGTAGATTCAACTCCCTCTGCGTGAACACGTACTGGACACTCTTGTGGTCTGTGAACACATCCACATGCACTCCATATAAGTAGTGCCTCCACAGCTTCAGTGCAAACACCACAGCTGCCAACTCCAGGTCATGAGTGGGATAATTCTTCTCATAAACCGTGAGTTGTCTAGACGCATAAGCTATCACCTTACCAACCTGCATAAGAACACAACCCAAACCAACCCTAGATGCATCACAATAAACAGTGTAATTCTCACCACACTTAGGCAAAGTAAGCACCGGGGCTGAAGTGAGTCTGTCCTTGAGCTCCTGGAAACTCTTCTCACAAGTCTTCGTCCACTGGAACTTGGCCTTCTTCTTAGTCAAAGGTGTCAGTGGGGCAGCAATGGAAGAAAAACCCTCCACGAACCTGCGATAGTGACCAGCCAATCCCAGAAAGCTACGGATATTGGTGGAAGTAAGAGTGTTTGGCCAATTCTTCACAACCTCAGTCTTCCTGTTGTCCACCTCCACACCCTGATCGGACACAACATGACCTAGGAAGGTCACTGATCTAAGCCAGAATTCACACTTGCTGAATTTGGCATACAACTGATGTTGTCTAAGTACCTGCAAGGTTAGTCTCAAATGTTGTTCATGCTCTTCCTTGGTCCTAGAGTAGATGAGGATG
This sequence comes from Solanum lycopersicoides, assembly GCA_022817965.1. Taxonomy (NCBI): domain Eukaryota; kingdom Viridiplantae; phylum Streptophyta; class Magnoliopsida; order Solanales; family Solanaceae; genus Solanum; species Solanum lycopersicoides. Next base: position 168,530 of record JAJJBR010002788.1, read on the forward strand.
TCATCAATGAATACTATGACGAAACAATCAAGGTATTCACGGAAGACTCGGTTCATGAGGTCCATAAATACAGCTGGTGCATTAGTGAGACCAAATGACATGACTAAGAACTCATAATGACCATAACAGGTACGAAATGCTGTCTTTGGGATATCTCCATCCCTAACCCTATGCTGATGATACCCTGAACGAAGATCAATCTTAGAGAAAAAACTAGACCCTTGGAGCTGATCGAAAAAATCATCTATTTTGGGAAGTGGATACTTATTCTTTATAGTGACTTTGTTGAGATGCTGATAATCGATACACATTCTAAGGGTTCCATCATTCTTTTTGACAAACAACACTGGAGCACCCCAAGGGGATATGCTCGGCTGAATGAAACCCTTATCAGTGAGATCTTTTAACTTCAGCTTCAACTCTTTGAGTTCAGCTGGAGCCATTCGGTAGGGAGGAATTGAAATTGGTTTAGTATCGGGTTCTAAGTCGATACCAAAGTCAATCTCTCGAGGGGGAGGGACTCCAGGCAAATCATCATGAAATACATCTAGGAACTCATTCACTACAGGCACTGAGTCTATGGAAGGAATGTCATGATCTAAATCATTAACACTCACAAAATGACACAATAACCCCTTGGACATCATTTTATTGGCCTTAAGGTTCGAAATCAAGGGATTAGGACGACTCGAGTTGTAACCCTCCCAGACCAGCTATACCTCATTAGGGAAACAAAATCTCACAACCCTACTACGGCAATCTATACAAGCATAAAAACTATGAAGCCAGTCCATGCCAAGAATGATGTCAAAATCGTTCGTAGGTAACTCAACCAAGTCTGCACACATAGTCCTACCACATACAACTATTAAGCAATCCTTGTACACTCTATCAGCTCTTACATTTTCTCCTAAGGGTGTACTAACCACTATAGGATCATGCAAAACTTCAGGCAATATATCAAAAGTGAGAGCAAGTAAAGGAGTCACAAAGGAAAGCGTAGACCCTGGATCAAGTAAAGCATAAACAGAAGTTGAGAATACTTGCAGCATACCTGTTACCACATCAGCGGACTTCTCCTGCTCCTCCCTGCCCTTCAAGGCATAGAACTTGTTCCTCGGCTGCTGCTGCACCCTGTGGATTAGGCCTAGACTGAGCATTACCTCCATCCTGACCTCTTCTCTGTGGGCAGTCTCTAACCATGTGCCCACTCTTACCGCAACCGAAGCAGGCATTAGTGCCCTGTCTGCACTCTCCACTGTGAGCACGGCCACACTTAGCACAGTCCTTCCTAGGACGCTGCATCTCACCTCCATTGCCCTTCTTGGGCTTAGGTCTGCCTCTTCTAGGTGTTTTACTCCTCTGAGAATTATAGTTCCCAGAACTCTATTTCCCCTCTTTGAACCTGGGCTGCTCACGGACGCCAAAATTATTTCTGTGTCCTCCATGGCTGGGACCTACCTTATCTTGAGGCTTAGGCCTCCTAGCATCACAAATGTCCGTCTTCTTGCGGCTGTCCTCTACCTGCTGGAGATACACCATCAACCTAGAGAGGTCCATATTATCATGGAGCATCGCAGACTGACACTCCTCTTCCAGATCTCCGTTGTTTTCTGTGAGGAACCTGCTCATCTCATCCCTGCTGTTAGATACAAGGTAAGTAGCATACCTGGATAGTTTAACAAACTTCAGTACTCATCTCATCCTTGCTATTAGATACAAGGGAAAGTAGCATACCTGGATAGTTTAACAAACTTCAGGGAACACTCCCTAACTGTCATTGATCCCTACTTAAGGTTGATAAACAACTGGTAAAGAATCTCCCCAGGAAGGCTGTCTTAAACAGTTCCCAAGTGACCGGAACTCCGCCCAAAGCTCGGCTATCCTGCCACTTCTTGCACCAAGTATGTGCTACATCTTTGAGCTGATAGGAAGCCAGCTCAGCCTTCTCAATATCTGTGGCCCCCAAAGTCACCAAAATCTTATGCACCTCATCCACAAACTCCTGGGGATCCTCTAAAGTCTTAGACCCCGTGAAAATAGGAGGATTCATCCTCGTGAAGTCTCTCAGCCTGTCATCCATGCTACGAATCAGTGGATTCTCCCTCTGAACATTCTGTCGATTGACCTGGGCAGTCATGGCCTGGGCCTGCATAGTGATGGCCTGTGCCATCTGTACCAGAAATGCCCGCACCTCCGCATCAGTAAACCCAACTCGTTTAACCAGCATAGCCACTCCTTCAGCTGGAGCTTGGGGTGGAACCTGATTGCCCCCAACAGCTGCTTCTTCTCTCCTCTGAGAAACGTTCCTCCTAGTATTCATTCTCTGAAAACAATAAGAATTGATGTTAGACACGCTCATAACACCAAGAAATCAGACGTTAGGAAAAGCACGATAAGATCAGAAGAAGGGAAATTTTCCTACGCATCATGCAGTCTCTAATTCAGGATAGTGGTGCACTTCACTACCATGACTTAGAAACTACGCAATGTGGTTGATGTGAACTTATTATTCCTGAAGTTTAACCTAGTGCTCTGATACCAACTTTGTCACGACTGGAATCTAGACCCCAGACGAGACCGACGTCGTTGCCCTCTCAGAGGTCGCACACAAGCCTACTTATGTCATTCTTACTTCATCTAGGTTAATTTTAGCGGAAAATTTGAAACTTTTTGTTTCTTAACATGCATAAAGGTCAGTCTACTTACATTCATAATGTTCACAATCAACTATCTAACATTAAGATTATCAACTGAAAGAAATAGTTCAATACTGCATTAAATGTATAATTGCCAAAATGGCACCAATACAATGTCTGAAATAAAAATGGAAAGGAACACTAGTGGAACATACTCCACTAGCTAAACCCTGCATCTAAGCTAGATAGTAACGGTAGACATCCTGGAAAGCATGAGGGCCTACCAAATCCGGATGAAAGCTCCACGTCCGGATAGCTGCAATGTCTATCTGTAAGCTCTAGCGTCCACGTGTGCCTACACCTAAAAATATAGAGTTGTATGGGATTAGTACACACTTGTACTAAGTATGGGTATATGCAAGCACACACCAAGGACATGCATGAGTAAGAATAGATATTTCCTAACAACATGATTATGGAAAGTCAAGTCAGTGGACTTGCCAAATTGGGATTAGGAAAGTGAGTGAGCTTTCCAAATTGGGATTAGGAAAGTTAGTAAGCTTTCCAAAGTTTGATTAGGAAAGTTAGTGAGCTTTCCAAATTTGGATTAGGAAAGTCATGCCATGAGAGTAACATGCATCATAATACTTATCATATTGCACACAACACATAACATCTTACACATAGCACATATCATATTGCGTATAGCACATAACATCTTTCATATCATTCATTCATATGCCATGAGACCTTGGAATCATGGACTTAACATCAAGACTTCCCAAAATGAGGGCTCAACATATGGGACCTCAACTAGGGAGCCTTCTTTAGCAAACACAGAGTCTGCTTCATTCATTCATACGTACTTCATTTCATTCATTCATAAGCTAGTGTAAACACCAGCTATACCTAGGATGTAGTTTAAGAATCTCATCGGGTTTTCTGTGCAATGATCAAGAATAACCTAGTGTTATTACTTGAGTCTAAATCACCTCTTGATAATCCTATCTTAACACCTTTGGTATCGTTCATTTCATTATGTGTATCATTTGAGGCTGGCCTCATTCATTTATTGGGAACTTTAACTTTAACATACATAGATCATGTGAGCAAGTGTCTCCCCCACACCTAAAAGAGGTGGAATCATCGGCCAAAGTGACCCAAAACATGCTAGCGTACATGGGAATTGAACCCCGCCAGATCTCTATATTGGAAGTATAGGTTCGAAGACTAGGATATATAAGGAGACCCATACCCGGCATGCCGGACAGTATCATCTCATGAGAGTTACGTGAACTTCCGCCCTTCCCGAAAGAAGGCATCACCGCTTATAGCTAGTTTATCAGTGCTCAGTATAAAGTTCCATTTCATTCAACTCATACGTCATGGAAGCTGGCTTCTAGTATGAGGACATCATAGCTCAATAGATGATTTCTCATCTCATCATTAGTATTAAGTATACATTATTCTCAATACTTTCATTAGAGTGTTCATAGAGACTGGTCTCTTCATTAACCTTACACTCTCATAGGTGAGTATGTTTTTGTAACATTTACTTAGGCTCATTTGAGATTGCTCTCATCTTTCACATTAGCCTCTTATCATATTGTCACCACATTCATTAACATTAGCACGTTTGCTCTTCATAATTACTCACCCCTTTTTACGTGAATGTTCATTTCATCATTTGCCAATGCACTTGTCCATTTGTGTGTTTCACAGTCTTACATAACCCTTCTAGGGTTTCATCATTTCATTACATAATATTCATTTCATCTTATGCCAATGCACTTGGCCATTTAGTGTGTTTTACACTCGTACTTAACCCTTCTAGGGTTACATCATTTCATTACATACATCTTAGGTTCACTTATTTTTAAACGTATGCTAGACTTATGGGTCTATACATACAAGCCATGAGGCTTCATTCATAGTTCGTTTAAGTGATTCATATCTTCCTAAGATTATGTGGTACAAGACTTATGCATCTTATATGTATGCCAAGATCTCGATTTAGTTTCTTAGGCCTAGCCCGTTATTATAGAAGGTTCATCGACGGGTTTGCATCTATTGCTTCCCCTTTGACAACCTTGACTCAAAAGAATGTAAAATTTAAGTGGTCGGAATCATGTGAAAGAAGCTTACAAGGGTTTAAGGATAGGCTTACCTCCGCTCTCGTGTTGACCCTACTGAAGAGTACTAAGAGTCCTTGAGGAGGACACTTCCATTTGGTAAAAAACTGCCTTGAGGCAGTGTCCACCTATGACCAGCAATCGAAGAGGCGTGGTTGGATCGACAGGGCGTCGATGCCTCTGTCGACCAAAACTTAGCCAATTTTGGAAAAGAGGCCAATAACATGGTCTCTGACCAAAATGATGGTTTGGAAGCACGGAGGGGTGTGTGACCGTCGACTAAGCTATGGTCCGTAGTTTGGGGTCTCACAGGTTAGTCTGCAACTTTTTTGGTGAGTTTTTATTTAGTTTATTTAATTAATTAGGTGTTTAGTTAATTAGTTTGGGGTTAAGGGAGGTCTAAATAAGTTAGTTAAGGACTTATACTTCCCAAAACCCAATTGCTCTTCCTTCTCTCTACGTTCTCTCTCCCAAAGAAAATCCATAGAAGAAAAAGTCAAGGAGGGTTATAGTGCAGAAAGATGACTAATTTTTTCCACCAATATTCAACACTTAACAAGTTATGGTAACCTTTAACCTTTGGGATTCCTTTCCCCAAAGGGTTCTTCCAAAATGGATTTTAAAAAGATGAATTTCATGTGGGTTTCTTTCTAATACAAATTTGATGTTCTAAATTGATTTAATTATGGTTTCTAGTAGTTATAATGATTATATTATAATGTATTATTATTCATTTATACTATCTTTTGATGTATTGACCTAGTTTGTGGATGATGACCTTTTCCCCTAAACCCTATGTTGTGATCTTTAATTTAATTAGTCTAGTATTGATATAATTGACTTGGTTAGTGTGTGTATTACTATTAAAGAATGTTATTATTAATTGGGGTTGGTTGATCGTAAGACAATAATGATGGCTTTGGAAGAGGAAGAGTTCAGACTTTTTGAGCTTGAAACCTTAACTTTATTGTGATAACTTATACCTAATTATGTTGATTCAATTGAAGTATTTAGGTTGTGATTGGATTGATTAGGATTGTATGATGTTGGTGTTGAAATGTCTCCTCTTATGAATTTTGAGATCATGTTAAACTTGTTATGAAATAAGGATGATGTTGATTCACATGTGTGTATTACAGTGATGTGATATAAGGTGTTTATCTCACTATGAGGGCTGTATTGAAATGTTATTCTCATGCAATTCCTAATGAGCTAATGATGATGATATACAAGGGGTTAGTCCCCTATGACCTAAACTAAGCTTTGATAATAATGGATGACTTAAAGGCATTTCAAAAGGGACTCTAGCTTAGCACTGAGTGAACTAGTAGTGAGGATTGTCCCTTCTTAAATAGGGAAGGTAGGTTCACTATTGTACTCATGATATTGGAGACTCAAATGCATGGAGCATAAAGAGGGTCCCAACTACATATCCTAGTTCTTGATGTATGTTGCATCCATTGGAGTACTAGCTAGTGGATCCATCTAGAGGCTATGTTCATGTTTGGTACTACTTTGGCCGGTACACCACATTCCATCGCTCTAAGGTTTTACAACACCGGAATCCACACTTAGCTCTTGTGGTCTATGTCAATTAAGGCACGATGTTCCCAAAAGTAAAATAAAGTAATAAAGTGAACTCTAAATATGATGATCTAAGGGGTTTAAATTTGCCTAGGTAGGGGTATTTGACTCTACCTATTCCTTGCAATAGTTAGCCTTGAGGGAAGTCTTAGAACGATGTTGTTGTGTTCTCATGTGCTTACTGTAACACTCCAAAAAGTCGAGACCTAATCTAGATCCTAACATGAGTGTCTAATGGTTTAGATACTGTTTTAAGAACAAAAATAATGTTTATAAGTCATCCGAGAAGTTTTAGAGTCAAGACATCAAGGAATGTCCATGACGTCCGGAAACCAGCTTAATTGAATTAGTTGACGTCGCTATGTTTGGGGATGGGTTGAGAGGGTCCAATAGAGTGAAAAACTTGTAAAAACACTTTCGTTAGGTAGAGTGTAGTATAGAGGGTCTAAATATTTTGTAACGACTCCCCAAGGACCCCTCGAAAGGTCCTTGAGGAGGACCCCAACATGGGTTGGAAGGCTGCCGAAGCAGCCTGCGTGAGTGAAGCTTCAAAGGGCTGCTGCACTACGCGCAGCCTACATGGACTCTACTGACTCATATAAATTTTTAAAAAATAAAAATGGGAATTAGCCTCGCGACGTGGAGCCACTTCCCAGATTCGCTAAAAATCGTATTTTTTGCATTTTGACTTCACAAAAAGACAAATTTAAGTGACGGATGTTTTAGGTAATTTAGGGGGTGACTATGTATTTAATTAGGATCAGTTTTAATCCATTATAACTCACTCAAAATACAATTCCCAAAACCTCTCCCATCTCTCTACTTTCTCTCCCCCAATTCCTCCATTGAAGAAGGAACAAAGCTTGAAGAAGAAGGTCAATTTCTGTAGGATTGTTGTCACAACCGTGGGGCACCCCCTAGAAGTAACACGGCGTACTTGACCTCTAGGAGGTCTTATACAAGCCCATAGTTATCATTCATCGCATTGGCATAGTAAATTTAGCGGAAAATTTAAAACTTTTCATAGCACATCATATGCTAGAGACTTCATCTCATATATAGATAAAAAATAAGCCATGATACATTTATAGACCTTAAGTCTTGTTTACATCTTAGACTCAACAACTTTAGAGTACATTAGGGACACGACCCATAAGACACATTACATAACTATACAATATTTAAAGACTTCACATTAAATACATAAGTAGGAGACCCTTGAACTTTAAGGATTCCTTTCATTAAGATTGGGAATCATCTAGCAAGATATTCACCATTCAATACATCCTTTAAGCATCCATAACCTACCTTTTGTGTAAAAAGTAGAGAAGAATGGAATTAGCACAAGAATGTACTAAGTATGGCAACCATGCAAAAACATGCATTTAAAAGGGACATTTTCTTGAAATCATACTTCATGTCTATTTGAGTAAATCTTTATAAAAAACTTTAAGCAATAGCGTTTATATCATTCAAATACTTCATATAAACATATTCAAAGGACAAACATTACATAAGATCACATATAGAATTTAATGCTTTTTTAAAGCACATTACAGTAACCCCCTTTCCACTTTACAGTGAACTCTTTTCTTCTTTATTCATTAACCTTCCAAGTAACCCTTTAGTGATACTTGGTGCAATGCATCACCTTAAAGCCACAAGAAAATATACATGTAACCTACACAAATCACCACACATCTTCATATAGGTATAGCACATGATAGACACGTTTAAGTCAAAACCTTAAGAACATCACAGTAAGCTACATCAACTTACACACATAATATTTTCACTTCACATATCTCATTATTAGACCTTGTACATGACCCCAATCTTTGTCTACTAGTGCAATGAACATATAAAGCCCCATAATTCCATACATTCTTAGTAAACCTTTCATGAGACCACAAACCTTAATACATCATACATCAACATAACACATAGGGACAACTACATTCATATCATCAATCTTCATTATATAGTCATTAAGACTCACATAGTGCATATAAGAGTAAGACCATACCACATGGACTCCTAACATGAACATCTCCATCACAACAAGTAGACCAATACTACAAAATCATACATATGTACATAAGCATAAACATTCATATTAATTCACCTCCCTAGGACTTTCTAATGAAATACTTGTGCAATGTCTAGATGGCTTCATTACTTCCACCTATCCTAAGTAACTTACCTTAAGTCCTCCTAGTTAGGATCCTATTCATTTACTTCCATTGTCCATTTTACATTAGAAAAACTATAGCCTTAACCGACATAGACCATGTGATGCTAAACATGGAATCCGGTGTCATGATCCCTTACACCGATGGAAGGTTCTCTACCGGCCAAGGTAGAACCCATTATAAACATAGCTTTCTAGGTGGATCTACTAGCTAGTATCCTATGGTGGCAACATAGTTCAAGAACTACGATATATGTGTCCCTTTTCATACCATGTGGTAATTGGGCCTCGTCTCATGGGAATCCTCGGATGACACATTCCAAAAGCAAGGGAGGTTAACATCACACGGGGAACTTTAGAGTGAACCTTTCCTTTTATGGACAAGTCATCACCTCCCATTTTCAAGTTCACTCGGTGCTAAGCTAAGTTCCCTTTATTGAAAAAGCCTTTATTACATTTATTTATAAAACATAGACTTAGAATATTCATTCCTCATATGCTTATAGAATATTCAAGCATCTATCTAGTTTTAAAGTATTCTTGGCCACACCTTTCAAGGCCCCTCTATTAACTAGATCATCTTTCATGTGTGTATATTCATATACGTGAGCAAACCCTTAACATAACACATTAAGACCACACATGACCATACATTCATATTCATGCATATAGAAACCAAACCTAGGAAATATCCTGTCAAAGTACACATGTGCAATGCATAGCCAAGGTCCCATACCCTTGCCCATACTAGTACACCTATCAAGTCATCATAGTAAGGAAATACATAACATACTTCACATACATATACTTTACATGCATAGTAGTAGACACTAGTGAATATGAGAACAACCTTCCATTTAGACACTATGAACATTTAATACATTGTAAGCATGCATGAAGTGTGAGTGTGTGTACATTGGTCAAAATGATCACATAATGGCTATCAACAACATATTGAGGCAGCCACCCACTTAGAGCACATTACCCTTTCAAGCATAGACCACATAACTCACAATAGCATAGGAGGCAAGTTAACTTCATAGAATACTTTAAGACTCCTAACATTAACTATTCACACATTCACATAGTAGTACATGGGTAGGGATCATCAACCATTATCACCTAAGACATGGCAGCACCCACACCAGATATTACACAGCCCTTCATTTGCTCATAACAATGGTAGCATAACCTAGATTAACAACTCAAATAGAAGACTACGCACAAGCTACAAACAATGTGATTATCATAACTACTCCTTCATATATTCATGAAATTTGCCTTCAAGGCCATGGTTAACACATATATATAATGACATAAAGTAAACACCGCCACCATAAGTGGACCATACCACACAATGCCGTACAAGGCTTCATCAACATTATTATAGAATAATAGAGAAGTAGAAGAGTAGAGCAATTCTTACCAATTCTTTAGTCTTTGGTCATCATTGACCTTTACTACTCTCTCATCAATAATTCAAGTATAGGGCAGTAGCTTAAAACACAATAATCATATACTAATTCATGCATAAGCTACTACAAGTCCATACTACAAACTAGCACAACCCCTTAGCAAACTAGAAGGTAGAAGAACATACACAATTAGCCAATTTCATTATATGGATTATAGATCATATTTCACCTATAATATCAATCTAAGGCAGTAGATAATCATACATTTAATCATAAAGAAATCATGCTTAAATCACTCCAAGATTAAGCTACAACATGGGAATTAGACTTGTTAATTTCGCTAGAGTATAGAGAGGGAATTAACCAACCCTATTGATTCTCTAAGACCTTGATCATCAATCATATGTTAACAATAATGTACATGCTAGGAAGAAGCTAGATAGATCACTTCATCAAAGGAAATCATGCCTCATCTATCCACAATTCAAGATATCATCATATACATAGTATTATCAATCGATAGACTAGAAGACTAGGTCAATTCACATAAGACATCTCTACATTAATCATACAAGATTCGTATTCATAATCCAATAATGATACTAACCTAAAATAGTAGATACAACCAACTTAACATGATCGAAATCCATATTAATTCAATTAGAAGCCAATGTTACAGTGAACTATGGAAAATAGGCTAAACATGTTAAAATCTTCCTACTTTGATCCTCATGGATCCTTCAACATAAATTCAACATTAATTCATGTAAATAACAGTGCATACAATCACTTCAACGTAATAGAATCATAATTCAATCGATAACAATTCAACATCACAAAGCCCATGCAAGGCTAAAACGTTTGAGTGAAGGAGCATGGGTACATCATGCAATTGGAGTAAAATTCACGTTAAAACCACTGTATTAACTTCAATTAATCATGATTCAATCATTCAAAACCTTTTTAGAAAGAACCCATGGCAGATTGAAGAACACATTGTTTGATCATATTTTTCTTATTTGAAATCTGTGAGAATGACTCTCAAGATGAAAAGATAACTAGAGATGAAGATCACCATACCTTTATGTACATGAAGACCTCTAAAAATGATGAATCACCCATAGAAATCTGAGCTCCAAGCAGTTCTTGAGCTTCACCAACAATGGTGGTTTTAGAGAGCATATTTGGAGGGAAAGGTTCAATTTGTTTGAGTTTGCTTGGGAATGGGTTGATCACTTTTTTTCACTTAAATACACCCAAAAATAACCAAATAAATCATGTGGGGTCAGGTTAGCACGTGGGGTGAATTTCCCATTCACTCCTTTAATGAAACAGACGCAGGCAGTAAGTTATAGGCCACCATCGACCGAAGCACCTACCGGCCGTAGGTCAGTCGACGGACCGTGCCTGGCTTCCGTCGTTGGGTCCTTAGCCAAATTTTGGTTTGAGACCTGAACAAGCTAAGTAAGAATCGACGAGACCTCACCAACGGGCCATTGTTTGACCAACTGGCCGTCGTTTGGTCCGTCGATTGACACTGCTAAGGCAGTGTCTCGACCAGACTTGGGTCCTTCTTGTGGGCCCTTTTACGGGGCCCTTTAGAGGTCGTACCCGGACGTTTTCAACGTAAATACAATAATTAACAAGTTGTAGACATTCCACAAAAGTTTCACCCAAAACAACCACCTGTAACTCGTCCAAACAGGCCAAGCCCCATCAAGACACACGTTGAACGTCTTAAGGGCTATCTTTCGAACGCCTTGGACGTTCTTGGTCGTTTGACCTCCAAACTTCACGAAACTTCATATAAAATCATCTTAAATCATTATAAACTATTTTAATACTTGATAAGATCATGCATCACACATAATCACATATAACCACATACGAGGCATTTAGGTGACTTAGTCGTCGAACGTTTCGGTCGACCTTTGGCGTTTGACTTCCAAATCACCTCAAACTTTATAAACTTCTATAAACCATATTATAAGTCATTTTAGGACCTTATAACCTTAATACGAACATGTTAGTCTCTTGACACCCTATCTCATTTTGTGGTCTTACAATATCCCCCACTTGGGAACATTCGTCCTCGAATGACACTTAAAACACTTTAACCACAACAAGGACTTCAATGCATCATAGAGGAGTTCATCATATTCATAACATCATCATATAGAATTCAATGTACCAAACTTTAAAAGGAACACAACTTCACAACATTTAGCACTCAATGCACACAAGCAAGCAAAACTTCAATTCACTCACCCCTTAATGCATTAATCAAAGAGGCTCTTATCATGTTCATAGGAGTAACATCCCTCTCCTAATCATAACATGGTCATTACACCTTAATTCATTAAGATATCATCTTGCAAGGCCACACAAAGGCAGATTTCAACAATACTCGAAACAAGTAGGCACTCATACTTCAATGCACGTAAACATGAGTCAATTGCATCAACAAAGATCTTCATTAGTTAGACCTAGTGCCATGAAGGTCATTCTCAACCATACTATGCTTAGTGGTGTCCATGGATGAATGTTCTTCTCCTCAACACACCTACATGTATTATGAGTTCACACCTAATACATCATAACAAGTAGGAAGCTATTTCACAAGATTTCAGTTTCTAACATAGTATTCACCTTCAAAGTAAGCATATTTTGAGAAGAATAACACAAATCATAGGCACACACATTAACACTTAGCTAAACATGCTTTCATTCTTCAAAAGTGAGCCAACAATCATGCTTCCCAAACCATACAAGTCACATAATTTTAAAGAGACTCAACATATTTCATTTTAAAGAGATTCGACTTTTCATTATAAGGCTAAACCTTTCACCTCACAAGTGATTAAAACCAAATTACTTACTTTACCTCATGAAGTCTAATTCACAATTAGCATGCTAAGATGCACAATGCACATGAGAAAACATGGATTTTATCAAAATTTCCCTCATGCACTTTGGAAATGTACAATATCTTTAAGGTAATGTCAATCAATACATTGTCACTCCCTAGGACTTCCTAAAGAGCTACTTTTGCAATGTGTAGATGGGTTCATTATCCACCTATCCTAAGTAACTTACCTTAAGTCTCCTCAGTTAGGATCCTATTCATTTACTTCCATTGTCCATTTACCTTAGGAAAACTATATCCTTAACGACATAGACCATGTGATGCTAAACATGGATCTGGTGTCATGATCCCTTACACCGATGGAAGGTGTCTACCGGCCAAGGTAGAACCCATTATAAACATAGCTTTGTAGGTGATCCTACTCTAGCTAGTATCCTATGGTGCCAACATAGTTCAAGAACTAAGATATAGGTGTGTCCCTTTTCATACCATGTGGTAATTGGGCCTCGTCTCATGGGAATCCTCGGATGACACATCCCAAAAGCAAGTGAGGTTAACATCACATCGGCAACTTTAGAGTGAACCTTTCCTTTTATGGACAAGTCATCACCTCCCATTGTCAAGTTCACTCGGTGCTAAGCTAAGTTCCCTTTATTGAAAAAGCCTTTATTACATTATTTATAAAACATAGACTTAGAATATCATTCTTCATATTCTTAAACTATTTCAAGCATCTATCTAGTTTTAGAGTATTCTGTCCACACCTTTCAAGGCCCCTCTATTAACTAGATCTCTTTCATGTGTGATATATCATATACGTGAGCAAACCCTTAACATAACACATTAAGACCACACATGACCATACATTCATATTCATGCATAGAAACCAAACCTAGGAACTATCTATGCAAAGTACACATGTGCAATCATAGCAGTCCTACCCTTGCCCATACTAGTACACTATCAAGTCATCATAGTAAGGAAATACAATAATAACTTCACATACATATACTTTACATGCATAGTAGTAGACACTAGTGAATATGAGAAAACCTTCATTTAGACACTATGAACATTTACTACATTTTAAGCACGCATGAAGTGTGAGTGTGTGTACATAATGTGTCAACATGATCACATAATGGCTATCAAAACAAATATTGAGGCATGCCACCCCTCTTAGACCAATTACCCTTTCAAGCATAGACCACATAACTCACAATAGCATAGGAGGCAAGTTGAAACTTCATAGAATACTTTAAGCTCCTATCATTAACTATTCACACATTCACATAGGGTCACATGGGTAGGGATCATCAACCATTATCACCTAAGACATGGCAGCACCCACACCTAGATATTACACATCCCTTCATTTGCTCATAACAATGGTAACATAAACCTAGATTCATAACTCAATAGAGACTAGCACAAGCTACACACAATGTGATTATCATAACTACTTCATATATTCATCAAATTTGCATTCAATGCCATGGTTATACATATATAATAATGACATAAAGTAAACACCGCACCATAAGTGGACCATACCACAATGCTGTACAAGGCTTCATCACATATTATAGAAGTAAAGAGAAAGTAGAAGAGTAGAGCAATTCTTACCAATTCTTTAGTCTTTGGTCATCATTGACCTTACTACTCTCTCAATCAATAATTCAAGTATAGGGAGTAGCTTAAAACACAATAATCATATACTAAGTCATGCATAAGCTGCTACAAGTCCATACTACAAACTAGCACAACCCCTTAGCAAACTAGTAGGTAGAAGAACAACACTAGCCAATTCATTATATGGATTATAGATCATATTTCACCGTAATATAAATCTAGGGCAGTAGCTAATTCATTACATTTAAGCATAAAGAAATCATGCTATAAATCACTCAAAAGTTAAGCTTACAACATGGGATTAGACTTGTTAATTTCTAGAGTATAGAGAGGAATTAACCAACCCTATTGATTCTCTAAGACCTTATCATCATCATATTGTTAACAATAATGTACATGCTAGCGAAGCAGCTAGAATAATCACTCTATCAAAGGAAATCATGCCTCATCTATCCACAATTCAAGATATCATCAATAAAAGTATGATTCAGGATGAGGGATCCTTACTTGCCTAGTGTAAGGTCATGCTTCTTAGCATTTACATGGCTTTTCCAATAGCTACACCTATGCGGTCACATAGTTAAGGGATAAGGAAATTGTTACTAGGTAACTCACTCTCTACTAACGAGGAGTACACATCTCAAGAGGTACTTTGGATTACAACATCTCAACTCACGAATTGTAATCCACCTCCCCTTCATATCCTCTCGGTGCTAGGCATAACTACCCACGGATTTCTCAACATAATAGTCTATCTTAGATAGCTCACTAGGAATGGAGATATTGCTACTAGACACTACATCTCAACTCACGAAGTGTGTCCACCTCAAGATTCCCATTTTTGCTTAACTTGGCATAATACAAATCTTAAAAGAGTGCGTGTGTATGTACATGTGCACACCTTGCATATAAGCATCATTTCATTATCATCAAGTTCTACTCATACTTTAACCTTGATTCATCAAGTTACACACTCTACATGCTTCTCATAATCATATACTTCATTTAGACATAAACTAGGTCAAACATGAAATCAAGCTACACAAAACCCAATACAAGACCCATATCCAATATATATTCATTTAACATATTAGACCTTCAAGACTACCTACTCAACACATACTAAATAACATCAAGTTCATCAATTAGCACCGCCACCCATAAGGTGGACCATACCACTCAAATAGCAATTCATAATAAGAAATATACAATGAGACCAACTCATCAACAAATCAAACCATCATCACCCATAAGCAATTTATCAATATTTCACCATATTAAGGCCCTTAGGGCAGTAGCTACAGAAACATGACAAATACAAGAATACCCATGTTCATACTCTACCCAAATCATGCTCACATAACCCATTTTCAAGTCAAAAGTTGAAGTATGCATAAAAAAGAGTTTCATGGAGTTTTAACATCAAAATCATCAATTAAAACCAAGATAAATACAATTAAACCATTAGAACTTAAATACAAGAGGACCCATACAAGAAATCAAATCTAAAAGAAGTTTGAATTTAGAAACCCTTTTGAAAGCAATTTTGAAAGTTGGCTTCTTGAATGAAAAGATATTCAAGAATGGATACCATACCTCACTAAGCAAGCCAAAAACCAAGAGTTATTGATGAAGAGACACGTCCAACCATCTCTCCTATCCTTCCTTGACCTCTAGCTTCCAATGGAGTCTTGAGAGAGTTTTCTTTGGAGAGAGAGAGTTTGAATTTAGAAGTGAGGGGGTCTTGTCTAGGTCTAGGGTTTAGAACTAATTTAATATAACCTAAAAACACCAAAACTATACACCTAAGGTCTTAAAATACTTGAGGTGTATTTACATAGAACACCCCAAGTTGGCAGCCACTTAACAGGCATTGGCAGGTCTTACCGACGAGACCTTCCTCGACGGACCATCGCGGGTGCAACGGACTGTTGGCATGGTCTCATCGGGAAACACTTAGATCCAAATGGAGAATGGACAAGTTTCCCACTCACTGGTCCACGCGACGCCTTGGGTCAACGGACCATCGAGGGACCAACGGACCGTACCTCGGGTCGTCGTGGGCCACTGATTTGGCATGCTTTGCCCAAGTCTTGGGCCCTTCATCTAGGGTCCCTTGTGGGTCCTAGGTGGCATAGTGACCGGACGTTAAACCCCTAAACTAAGTCGTCTAGTTCTTAGGAACATCCAACGCAAGTTTCAAGTAAAACGAACACGAAAAACTCATCTAAACACACAAAGACACACAAGTACATTCTAAGGCATACCATCCGAACGTCATGGACGTTCTTGGTCGATAGAACTCCAAACTTCACACACTGCCTAAGGATACTAAAATAACTCCGTTTAACTTAAAGTCGACTCAAGAAACAACCATGAGGCTCTAGTTCACCTTAGTTCATTTTGGGGCGTTATAAACCCCCTTTCCACTTTATAGTGAACTCTTTTCTCCTTTATTCATTAACCTTCCAAGTAACCCTTTAGTGATACTTGGTGCAATACATCACCTTAAAGCCACAAGGAAATATACCTTTAACCTACACAAATAACCACACATCATCATATAGGTATAGCACATGATAGACACGTTTAAGTCAAAACCTTAAGAACATCACAGTAAGCTACATCAACTTACACACATAATATCTTCACTTCACATATCTCATTATTAGACCTTGTACATGACCCCAATCTTTGTCTACTAGTGCAATGAACATATAAAGCCCCATAATTCCATACATTCTTAGTAAACTTTCATGAGACCACAAACCTTAATGCCTCATACATCAACATAACACATAAGGACGACTCGTCATTAAGACTCACATAGTGCATATAAGAGTAAGACCATACCACATGGACTCCTAACATGAACATCTCCATCACAACAAGTAGACCAATACTATAAAATCATACATATGATATAAGCATAAATATTCATATTAAGTCACCTCCCTAGGACTTCCTAAGGAGCTACTTGTGCAATGTGTAGATGGGTTCATTACTTCCACCTATCCTAAGTAACTTACCTTAAGTCCTCCTAGTTAGGATCCTATTCATTTACTTCCATTGTCCATTTTACTTTAGGAAAACTATATCCTTAACCGACATAGACCATGTGATGCTAAACATGGAATCTGGTGTCATGATCCCTTACACCGATGGAAGGTGGTCTACCGGCCAAGGTAGAACCCATTATAAACATAGCTTTGTAGGTGGATCCACTAGCTAGTATCCTATGGTGGCAACATAGTTCAAGAACTAAGATATAGGTGTCCCTTTTCATACCATGTGGTAATTGGGCCTCGTCTCATGGGAATCCCTCGGATGACACATCCCAAAAGCAAGTGAGGTTAACATCACATGGGCAACTTTAGAGTGAACCTTTCCTTTTATGGACAAGTCATCACCTCCCATTGTCAAGTTCACTCGGTGCTAAGCTAAGTTCCCTTTATTGAAAAAGCCTTTATTACATTTATTTATAAAACATAGACTTAGAATATTCATTCTTCATATTCTTATAACATATTCAAGCATCTATCTAGTTTTAGAGTATTCTTGGCCACACCTTTCAAGGCCCCTCTATTAACTAGATCTCTTTCATGTGTGTTATACATATACGTGAGCAAACCCTTAACATAACACATTAAGACCACACATGACCATACATTCATATTCATGCATAGAAACCAAACCTAGGAACTATCCTATCAAAGTACACATGTGCAATGCATAGACAAGGTCCCTTACCCTTGCCCATACTAGTACACCTATCAAGTCATCATAGTAAGGAAATACATAACATACTTCACATACATATACTTTACATGCATAGTAGTAGACACTAGTGAATATGAGAATAACCTTTCATTTAGACACTATGAACATTTACTACATTTTAAGCACGCATGAAGTGTGAGTGTGTGTACATTGGTCAACATGATCACATAATGGCTATCAAAAACATATTGAGGCATCCACCCTCTTAGACCATATTACCCTTTCAAGCATAGACCACATAACTCACAATAGCATAGGAGGCAAGTGAACTTCATAGAATACTTTAAGGCTCCTATCATTAACTATTCACACATTCACATAGGGGTACATGGGTAGGGATCATCAACCATTATCACCTAAGACATGGCAGCACCCACACCTGATATTACACATCCCTTCATTTGCTCATAACAATGGTAACATAACCTAGATTCAGAACTCAAATAGAAGACTAGGCACAAGCTACACACAATGTGATTATCATAACTACTTCATATATTCATCAAATTTGCATTCAATGCCATGGTTAATACATATATATAATGACATAAAGTAAACACCGCCACCATAAGTGGACCATACCGCACAATGCTGTACAAGGCTTCATCAACATTATTATAGAAGAATAGAGAAGTAGAAGAGTAGAGCAATTCTTACCAATTCTTTAGTCTTTGGTCATCATTTACCTTTACTACTCTCTCATCAATAATTCAAGTATAGGGAAGTAGCTTAAAACACAATAATCATATACTAAGTCATGCATAAGCTGCTACAAGTCCATACTACAAACTAGCACAACCCCTTAGCATACTAGAAGGTAGAAGAACAGACACCATTAGCCAATTTCATTATATGGATTATAGATCATATTTCACCGATAATATTAATCTACGGCAGTAGCTAATCATACATTTAAGCATAAAGAAATCATGCTTAAATCACTCAAAGATTAAGCTACAACATGGGCATTAGACTTGTTAATTTTGATAGAGTATAGAGAGGGAATTAACCAACCCTATTGATTCTCTAAGACCTTCATCATCAATCATATTTTAACAATAATGTACATGCTAGGCAGCAGCTAGATATATTACTTCATCAAAGGAAATCATGCCTCATCTATCCACAATTCAAGATATCATCATATACATAGTATTATCAATCGATAGACTAGAAGACTAGTTCAATTCACATAAGACATCTCTACATCATCAATAATACAAGATTTGTATTCATAATCCAATCATTATACTAACCTAAAATAGTAGATACAACCAACTTAACATGATCGAAATCCACATTAATTCAATTAGAAGCCAATGTTACAGTGAACTATGGAAACTAGGCTAAACATGTTCAAATCTTCATACATTGATCCTCATGGATCCTTCAACATCAATTCAACATAAATTCATGTAAATAACAGTGCATACAATCACTTCAACGTAATAGAATCATAATACAATCAATAACAATTCAACATCACAAAGCCCATGCAAGGCTAAAACGTTTGAGTGAAGGAGCATGGGTTCATCACGCAATTGGAGTAAAATTCACGTTAAAACCACTTTATTAACTTCAACAAATCATGATTCAATCATTCAAAACCTTTTTAGAAAGAACTCATGGCAGATTGAAGAATACATTGTTTGATCATATTTTTCTTCTTTGAAATCTTTGAGAATGACTCTCTAGATTAAAAGATAACTAGAGATGAAGATCACCATACCTTTATGTACATGAAGACCTCTAAAACTTGATGAATCACCCATAGAAATCTGAGCTCCAAGCAGTTCTTGAGCTTCACCAACAATGGTGGTTTTTGAGAGAGCATTTTTGGAGGAAAAGGTTCAATTTGTATGAGTTTGTTTGGGAATGGGTTGATCAATTTTTTTATCACTTAAATACACCCAAAAATAACCAAATAAATCATGTGGGGTCAGGTTAGCACGTGGGGTGAATTTCCCATTCACTCATTTAATGAAACAGACGCAGGCAGTAAGTTACAGGACACCATTGACCAAAGCACCTACTGGTCGTAGGTGAGTCGATGGGCCGTGCCTGGCTTCCGTCGTTTGGTCCTTAGCCAAATTTTGGGTTGAGACCTTCCCAAGAAGTACAAATCGACGATACCTCACCAACGGGCCATTGTTTGACCAACTGGCCATCGTTTGGTCCGTCGATTGACACTGCCAAGGCAGTGGTTCGACCAACCTTGGCTCCTTTTTGTGGGCCCTTTTGCAGGGCCCTTTAGAGGTCGTACTCGGACGTTTCCAACGTAAATACAACCATTAACAAGGTGTAGAGATTCCACAAAAGTTTCACCCAAAACAACCACCTTTAACTCGTCCAAATAGGCCAAGCCCCATCAAGACACACGTTGAACGTCTTAAGGGCTATGTTTCGAACGCCTTAGACGTTCTTGGTCGTTTAATCTCCAAACTTCATAAAACTTCATATACTATCATTTTACATCATTATAAACCATTTTATGACTTGAAATCTCATGCATCACACATAATCACATATAACCACATACGAGGCATTTAGGTGACTTAGTCATCGAACGTTTCGGTCGACCCTTGGCGTTTGACTTCCAAATCACCTCAAATTTTATAAACTGCCTATAAACCATATTATAAGTCATTTTGGGACCTTAGAACCTTAAGACTAACATGTTAGTCTCTTGACACCCTATCTCATTTTTGGGTCTTACAATATCCCCACTTGGGAACATTCGTCCTCGAATCACACTTAGAACACTTTAACCACATCAAGGACTTCAAAGCATCATAGAGGAGTTCATCATATTCATAATATCATCATATAAAAGTAAATTCACTAAACTTTAAAAGGAACACAACTTCACAACATTTAGCACTCAATGCACACAAGCAAGCAAAACTTCAATTCACTCACCCCTTAATGCATTAATCAAAGAGGCTCTTATCATGTTCATAGGAGTAACATCCTTCTTCTAATCATAACTTGGTCATTACACCTTAATTCATTAAATATCATCTTGCAAGGCCACACAAAGGCAGATTTCAACAATACTCAAAACAAGTAGGCACTCATACTTCAATGCACATAAACTTGAGTCAAGTGCAACAACAAAGATCTTCATTAGTTAGACCTAGTGCCATGAAGGTCATTCTCAACCATACTATGCTTAGTGGTGTCCATGGAGGAATGTTCTTCTCCTCAACACACCTACACGTATTATGAGTTCACACCTAATACATCATAACAAATACGAAGCTATTTCACAAGATTTCAATTTCTAACATAGTACTCACCTTCACAGTAAGCATATTTTGAGAAGAATAACATAAATCATAGGCACACACATTAACACTTAGCTAAACATGCTTTCATTCTTCAAAAGTGAGCCAACAATCATGCTTCCCAGATTATACAAGTCACATAATTTTCAAGAGACTCAACATATTTCATTTTAAAGAGACTCGACTTTTCATTATAAGGCTAAACCTTTCACCTCACAAGTGATTAAAACCAAATTACTAACTTTACCTCATGAAGTCTAATTCACAATTAGCATGCTAAGATGCACAATGCACATGAGAAAACATGGATTTTATCAAAATATCCCTTCATGCACTTTGGAAATGTACAATATCTTTAAGGTAATGTCAATCAATACATACCTATCATATAAAGGTCATGCAAATTCATACTTTATGCAAAACTCTATTCATGAACAAGCTTATTAAGAATTCATTAGTTTCAAGTTCCAACAAAATAGAAGGACAAGGTAGACAATATCTACAACCTTACCATTTCATCACCATCCCCCACTTAGGGTAAACCCAATTAAGAGCAACTTAAGAGGATCTTGACTTAACAACCTTCATTTTTTCATCACATAAAAGTGATTACAACTGTAGAAGGATTTACAGTAAGTTAACATAGGAACACCAAGGTACTCTAAGCCTTATCACCTAGGCAATTTATCCACAATTATCGAATTAGGTCATCTCATTCAATCACATAAGGTGTTCATACAATACAATAGACACCAAGGTCATATCTCATTAGGGGAAGACAACAAGGAGACTCACAACACAATAAGAAGTTAGAAACAAATCTACGACTCATCATGCCATAAGACTCTCATTCTTCATTCCAAATAGCAAACCCCCTTTTTACATTCTTTATCATGCTTATATGAATCTATTCTATACGAATTTCAAGAACATCACATCAAAGAACAATTTAGTTGATTTTCCAAAAATGTTACAGTAAGTTGCGTAGCATTTACATTGAACATGCTTCAACATTCCAAAAATACAATACTTGGGCAATTGATTGGAAAAGCATGACAATATGAGATACAAAACTTTAGCAAGACAAGCATACTATCACCACACCTAGGATCAAGTCTATACAAAGGACTCCAATCCATACTAGGCAACTTATCAAGGACTACATGTACACAAAAGGAAACATTGAACACCTTTAAGTACAAAATTTTAGGGTAGCATGCTTCCATATGTATTCACTAAGCATTTCAAGCTCAAATCATGATATAAGGCTACCATCATGCCACACAATATAGTAACACATTATTTCAAAAGAAACTCATGTTAGCCATAATAACTTCTAATCATGCTTTAACTATATCTTGACATGCATTCTTCAACATAACATGCTATTTCACTTAAGTCTCATACATAGCCATAATTGGCATCACATCATCAAAACCTGTCAAAATTCACCTTCAAACATACTCATTCAACCATAAAACCAAGTTAAGCATTAACTCACTTTTTTCTCCCTCAAGCATAGAGAACAATCTCATCCATGCAATCACATCTAAAAGACCACTGTACAAGAAAGCGTAAGAGAGGGATCTTATAGAGTTAAGTTCTATGGCACGATATGAGAATGATGAAGAAGGGAATGTCTTTTGTCCTATAGCCTCTCATACCATTTTATGTTTCGCGACTCACCACCAATGCTACGATACTCTACTATACGTGGCAATATGAGACTCTTAGAACCTAAGACCACTTTATAAACCTCATGCTCTGATACCACGTTTGTCACAACCGGGGGGCACCCCCTAGAAGTAACACGGCGTACTTGACCTCTCGGAGGTCTTATACAAGCCCATAGCTATCATTCATCGCATTGGCATAGTAAATTTAGCGGAAAATTTAAAACGTTTCATAGCACATCATATGCTAGAGACTTCATCTCATATATAGATAAAACATAAGCCATAATACATTTACAGTCCTTAAGTCTCTTTGCCATCTTAGACTCAAAAACTTTAGAGTATATTAGGGACACGGACCATAAGACACATAACATAACTATACAATATTTAAAGACTTTACATTAAAGACATAAGTAGGAGATCCTTGGACTTTAAGGATTCCTTTCATTGAGCTTGGGAATCATCTAGAAAGCTCTTCCCCATTCAAGACATCCTTTAAGCATCCATAACCTACACTTTGTGTAAAAAGTAGAGAAGAATGGAATTAGCACAAGAATGTACTAATTATGGCAACCATGCAAAAACATGCATTTAAAAGGGACATTTTCTTGAAATCATACTTCATGTCTATTTGAGTAAATCTTTATAAAAACCTTTAAGCAATAGTGTTTATATCATTCAAATACTTCATATAAACATATTCAAAGGCCAAACATCACATAAGATCACATATAGAATTTGATGCATTTTTAAAGCACATTACAGTAACCCCCTTTCCACTTTACGGTGAACTCTTTTCTCCTTTATTCATTAACCTTCCAAGTAACCCTTTAGTGATACTTGGTGCAATGCATCACCTTAAAGCCACAAGGAAATATACATGTAACATACACAAATCACCACACATCATCATATAGGTATAGCACATGATAGACACGTTTAAGTCAAAACCTTAAGAACATCACAATAAGCTACATTAACTTACACACATAATATCTTCACTTCACATATCTCATTATTAGACCTTGTACATGACCCAATCTTTGTCTACTAGTGCAATGAACATATAAAGCCCCATAATTCCATACATTCTTAGTAAACCTTTCATGAGACCACAAACCTTAATACCTCATACATCAACATAACACATAAGGACAACTCCATTCAAGTCATTAAGACTCACATAGTGCATATAAGAGTAAGACCATACCACATGGACTCCTAACATGAATATCTCCATCACAACAAGTAGACCAATACTACAAAATCATACATATGATATAATCATAAATATTCATATTAAGTCACCTCCCTAGGACTTCTTAAGGAGCTACTTGTGCAATGTCTAGATGGGTTCATTACTTCGACCTATCCTAAGTAACTTACCTTAAGTCCTCCTAGTTAGGATCCTATTCATTTACTTCCATTGTCCATTTTACTTTAGGAAAACTATATCCTTAACCGACATAGACCATGTGATGCTAAACATGTAATTTGGTGTCATGATCCCTTACACCGATGGAAGGTGGTCTACCGGCCAAGGTAGAACCCATTATAAACATAGCTTTCTAGGTGGATCCACTAGCTAGTATCCTATGGTGGCAACATAGTTCAAGAACTAAGAGATAGGTGTCCCTTTTCTTACCATGTGGTAATTGGTCCTCGTCTCATGGGAATCCCTCGGATGAGACATCCCAAAAGCAAGTGAGGTTAACATCACACGGGCAACTTTAGAGTGAACCTTTCCTTTTATGGATTAGTCATCACCTCCCATTGTCAAGTTCACTCGGTGCAAAATTAAGTTCCCTTTATTGAAAAAGCCTTTATTACATTTATTTATAAAACATAGACTTAGAATATTCATTCTTCATATTCTTATAGCATATTCAAACATCTATCTAGTTTTAGATTATTCTTGGCCACACCTTTCAAGGCCCCTCTATTAACTAGATCTTCTTTCATGTGTGTATATACATATACGTGAGCAAACCCTTAACATAACACATTAAGACCACACATGACCATACATTCATATTCATGCATATAGAAACCAAACCTAGGAACTATCCTATCAAAGTACACATGTGCAATGCATAGACAAGGTCCCTTACCCTTGCCCATACTAATACACCTATCAAGTCATCCTAGTAAGAAAATACATAACATACTTCACATACATATACTTTACATGCATAGTAGTAGACAATAGTGAATATGAGAACAACTTTTCATTTAGACACTATGAACATTTACTACATTGTAAGCATGCATGAAGTGTGAATGTGTGTACATTGGTCAACATGATCACATAATGGCTATCAACAACATATTGAGGCATACACCCTCTTAGACCACATTACCCTTTCAAGTATAGACCACATAACTCACAATAGCATAGGAGGCAAGTGAACTTCATAGAATACTTTAAGACTCCTAACATTAACTATTCACACATTCACATAGGCGTACATGGGTAGGGATCATCAACCATTATCACCTAATACATGGCAGCACCCAGACCTGATATTACACACCCCTTCATTTGCTCATAACAATGGTAACATAACCTAGATTCACAACTAAAATAGAAGACTAGGCACAAGCTACACACAATGTGATTATCATAACTACTCCTTCATATATTCATCAAATTTTCCTTCAAGGCCATGGTTAAAACATATATATAATGACATAAAGTAAACACCATCAATGTAAGTTGACCATACCACACAATGCCGTACAAGGCTTCATCAACATTATTATAGAAGAATAGAGAAGTAGAAGAGTAGAGCAATTCTTACCAATTCTTTAGTCTTTGGCCATCATTGAGCTTTACTACTCTCTCAACTATAATTCAAGTATAGGGAAGTAGCTTAAAACACAATAATCATATACTAAGTCATGCATAAGTTGCTACAAGTCCATATTACAAACTAGCACAACCCCTTAGCATACTAGAAGGTAGAAGAACATACACCATTAGCTAATTTCATTGTATGGATTATAGATCATATTTCACCAATAATATCAATCTAAGGAAGTAGCTAATCATAAATTTAAGCATAAAGAAATCATGATTAAATAACTCCAAGATTAAGCAACAACATGGGCATTAGACTTGTTAATTTCGCTAGAGTATAGAGAGGGAATTAACCAACCCTATTGATTCTCTAAGACCTTCATCATCAATCATATTTTAACAATAATGTACATGCTAGGCAGAAGCTATATAGATCACTTCATCAAAGGAAATCATGCCTCATCTATCCACAATTCAAGATATCATCATATACATAGTATTATCAATCGATAGACTAGAAGACTAGGTCAATTCACATAAGACATCTGTACATCAATCATACAAGATTCGTATTCATAATCCAATAATGATACTAACCTAAAACAGTAGATACAACCAACTTAACATGATCGAAATCCACATTAATTCAAATAGAAGCAATTGTTACAGTGAACTATGGAAACTAGGCTAAACATGTTCAAATCTTCATACATTGATACTCATGGATCCTTCAACATCAATTCTACATAAATTCATGTAAATAACAGTGCATACAATCACTTCAATGTAATAGAATCATAATTCAATCGATAACATTTCAAGATCACAAAGCCCATGCAAGGCTAAAACGTTTGAGTGAAGGATCATGGGTTCATCATGCAATTGGAGTAAAATTCACGTTAAAACCCTTGTATTAACTTCAATTAATCATGATTCAATCATTCAAAACCTTTTTAGAAAGAACCCATTGCAGATTGAAGAAGACATTGTTTGATCATATTTTTCTTCTTTGAAATCTAACTATAGATGAAGATCACCATACCTTTATCTACATGAAGACCTCTAAAACTTGATGAATAACCCATAAAAATTTGAGCTCCAAGCAGTTCTTGAGCTTCACCAACAATGGTGGATTTAGAGAGAACATTTTTGGAGGGAAAGGTTCAAATTTTGTGAGTTGGTTTGAGAATGGGTTGATCACGTTTTTGAACACTTAAATACATACAAAAACAACCAAGTAAATCATGTGGTGTCAGGTTAGCACGTGGGGTGAATTTCCCATTCACCCCTTTAATGAAACAGACGCAGGCAATAAGTTACAGGCCACCACCGACGGAAGCACCTACTGGTCGTAGGTCAGTCGACGGGCAGTGCCTGGCTTCCGCCGTTTGGTCCTTAGCCAAATTTTGGGTTGAGACCTGCCCAAGATGATTACCAATCGACGAGACCTCACCAACGGATCTTTGGTTGACCAACTGGCCGTCGTTTGGTCCGTTGATTGACACTGCCAAGGCAGTGTCTCGACCAGCCTTGGGTCCTTTTTGTGGGCCCTTTTTCCGGGGTCTTTTGATGTCTTACCCAGACGTTTCTAACGTAAATACAACCCTTAACAATTTTTAGACATTCCAAAAAAGTTTCACCCAAAAAAACTACCTGTAACTCGTCCAAACAGGCCAAGCCCCATCAAGAGACACGTTGAACGTCTTAAGGGCTATCTTTTGAACGCCTTGGATGTTCTTGGTCGTTTGACCTTCAAACTTCACGAAACTTCATATACTATCATTTTACATCATTATTAACCATTTTAAGACTTTAAAAGCTCATGAATCACACATATTCACATAGAACCACATACGAGGCTTTTAGGTGACTTAGTCGTCGAACGTGTCGGTTGACCCTTGGTGTTTGACTTCCAAATCACCTCAAACATTATACACTGTCTATAAACCATATTATAAGTAATTTTAGGACCTTATAAATTTAAGACAAACATGTTAGGCTCTATACACCCTATCTCATTTTGGGGTCTTACAATTGTACTTCAACTTTGTGGATTTATCTTCATTATCGTATGGGTTCTTCACTCTTGGGATTACATTCACCAAGAGGTTATTTCAAAGTTGATTTCTAAATTATCCAATTCCATGGATTTTTTCTATTCTAATGGGTTTTCTTCTAAATGTCAAACTCATGATAAATTGTGACCTCATATGACTAATTGAGTATAGATTGTTGATTAATTGTTGTTAATTGATGCAATTTAATGTTGATTATGTTCCCTTGCCCAATTTCTCCATATATTGGATCATGATCATGAATTTATGGTAATTTAATAAAGATTTGATTATTAGACTTGTTTTATCTAGTGTAATTCATGTATGGATTGAAAAGGGTAATGTATGATTGGGATTGGATCTAATTCTTGATGAATTCATGATGAACCGTAATTCCCCTAACCCTAGGTTATGAATTGATGTTAATTGGGATAGTGATGATGCAATTGACCTAGCTCTTGTATTAATTAGTATTGATTGATGTTAATACACCTATTATTGGATGTAATTGGTTTATTGATGATATGACCATGATGATGGATTTTAAAGGATATTTGGTAAGTCTTCATGATCCTAACATTTACTTAAATTATGATGGCAATTGATTGAGGATGTAGTTCAATTGAAGTATACCTTGTGAATAACCTATGTAGGTGTTGGTATGATGTTGAATTGAAATGTCTTGACTATGTGATTGTGAGATTATGCTTAAGATAAAATGATATAAGGTTGGTGATGACTTGCCTACGTACCTCATTATGAAATGATAATGATGATATGCTAATCTCACATATGAGGGTTTCTATGAAAGGATATTATCATGCAATACCTATTGAGCTAAATGACAATGACTATATAAGTCATTAGTACTTATGACCTAAACTAAGTGATAATTAATAAAGAAAGACATTTCAAAATGGACTTAGCTTAGCACCTAGTGAACTTTATAATGAGAGGTGTTGGCTTCCCTTAGAGGAAGCTTCACCCTATAGTTCCACATGAGGTGTTTACTCCTCTATGAGGGACACTCAGCCAACTGATTCTCATGAGATGAGGTCTCCAATGTCAACATGCATGCAGAGGGTTCAATTCATATCTCCTAATTCTTGAAATATGATGCAACCACAGGAATACTAGCTAGTGGATCCACCTAGATGCTACGTTTATGTTTGGTACTTCTTTTGTCGGTAGTCCACCTTTCATCGGTGTAAGGTTTTACAACACCAGATTCCACACTTAGATCTTGTGGTCTATGTCGGTTAAGGAAAGTGTTCTCGAAAGTAAAATGAAGTAAAGATGTGAACCCTAACTAGGGTGTCTTGAGAGGTTTGTTTAGTTTCGGTAGGGGTATGGGAGTCTACCTATGTAAGACCTCGAAAATGAGATGAGGTGTCTAGAGCCTAAAATGTTTGTCTTAATGTTATAAGGTCCTAAAATGACTTATTTTGTCATATAGAGTCAGTGTGCAAAGTTTGAAGTGATTTGGAAGTCGAACGTCAAGGGACGTCCAAGACGTTCGACGAATAGTCGCTTATGTGCCTCATGTGTGTATGCATGCCTAAGTTGTGTGAAAGGAGTCAAATAAGTCTTGAAATGGTTTTAAATGATGTTTAATGTTATTTTATGAAGTTTCGTGAAGTTTGGAGGTCAAACGCCCAAGAACGTTCAAGGCGTTCGAAAGATAGCCCCTAAGACGTTCATCGTATGTCATGTTGGGGTCAAGGCTGTTTGGACGTCTTGTAGGTGTTTGTTTTGGATGAAACTTATGTGGTAGGTCTATAACATGTTAAGGTTTGTAATCGCGTTGGAAACGTCCGAGTGCGACTTCTAAAGGGCCCCACAAGAGGCCCCAAAAGAAGGACCCCAAGGCTGCCTATACACTGCCTGGGCAGTGTCCCTTGACAGACCCAATGACGGACCGTTGGGCCACCAACGGACCGTCAAGCAGGTATCGTCGAAGCAGACTTGCCTTGGGCAGGTATTGAGCCAAGATTTTGGCCAAGTCTCCTGCGACGGAAGGCTGCAACGGCCCGTCATGGTCCTCATCACGGGTGCCTGCGAGTTGGCTGCCTGCGTGCTGCCACTTAAAGGGGTGAATGGTAAATTCACCCCACGTCCTAACCTGACTATAATAGGTTTAATTAAGTAATTTTAGGTGTATATAAGTCTTTAAAAACGTGATCAACCCATTCCCAAACCCTCTCACATATTTTAAGCCTTTCCCTCCAAAAAATGTTCTCTCTAGAAACCACCATTGTTGGTGAAGATCAAGAACAGATTCAAGCTGGGTTTTCCATGGATGAATCATGAAGTTTTAGAGGTTTTCTTATAGACAAAGGTATGGTGATCTTCATCTCTAGTTATCTTTTCATCTAGAGAGCCATTCACAATGTTTTCAAAAGAAACCTTATGATCAAGTTTCCAATCTTCTAATCTAGCCATGGGTTCTTTCTCAAAAGCTTTTTAATGATTGAATCATGATTAATTGAAGTTAATACAATGATTTAAATATTTTTTCACTCCAATTGCATGATGAACCCATGTTCTTTCCAAAATTGGTTTAGCCTTTGCATGGGCTTTGTGATTATGGCTTGTTCTTGATGAATTGGTGATTCTCTTACGTTGAATTGCTTGTGGTTATTGTTATTTACATTAATTGATGTTGAATTGATGATGATCAGTCCATGATGATAAATATATGAAGAATTGAACATGAATAGCCT
Organism: Solanum lycopersicoides; assembly: GCA_022817965.1. Classification (NCBI taxonomy): domain Eukaryota; kingdom Viridiplantae; phylum Streptophyta; class Magnoliopsida; order Solanales; family Solanaceae; genus Solanum; species Solanum lycopersicoides. The sequence continues at coordinate 199,309 of JAJJBR010002788.1, forward strand.
ATGTTTCTACATGTTGTCTTGAAGTCGATTGTGAGATCGGTTGAGTAGACTCTTGATTTCGTATGAACTGCTGTAGCTACTGTATTAGGGTGATGTAATGGATGAACTTAGTAGGTATAAATCCTTAATGATCTAATTAAGAAGGTCTTGCATGAATTGGTATAGATTCTTTTAGGTTATGAAGTCAAGAGGCTAAGTATGTGATGGATCTTGAATTGTGATTAGATGATGCATGACTTAGGCTTGATTTCTTACATAATTAGCTACTGCCTTAGACTTGTATATGTATGAACTATGGGCTAAAATTAATTTTAGGGAAGATAGATAATGATCTATGTTATTCTACTTTCCTAGTATGTTGATATGTTGTATTACGTTATGGTATAATCTTGTAGTGACTTGTACATGGTTTCTTATATGTTTAAAGTACTTTTAGCTACTGCCATATATGTGTTTTATTGATGAATAAGGTGTATTGATCAATGATGATCAAAGGATGAGAATTTGGTAAGAATGCTTATTCTCTTTACTCCTTCTACTTCTCTATTCCTTTATAGTTATGTTGATGAAGCCTTGTATGGCATTGTGTGGTATGGTCCACTTATGGTGGCGGTGTTTACTTTATTGTCATTACATATGTGTTGACCATGGCCATGAAGGCAAATTGATGAACTTATGAATATGTGCTTAAGATGATACTATGAGAAGATTATGCCTACTTTCCTATTCTAGTTGTGAATTAGGTTGTGTGGCTATTGTATGGGCATGAGTATAATAATGTTAGGGTATTGTATAGGTGCTGATATTGATGTGTTAGAGTGGTTAATAACCTCTACCCACGTATCCCTTATATGGAAGTGTAAATAGCTAAAGTTAGGAGTCTTGATTATAATGTATGTATAGTCTTGTCTTCTATGCTATTATGTGTTGTGTGCTATGTGCTTGAAGTATAATGTGGTCTAATAGTGTGGCTGACTTAAGATGGTATTGATAGTCATTATGTGATCATGTTGGTTAATGTACACACACTCTCACTTACATGCATATTATAAGTAGTATAACTCATGGTGTCTAAATGAAAGGTAGTTTTCATATTCACTAGTGTCTACCACTATGTATGTTAAGGTGATGTTCATGAATGTATGATTTGTATTCCCTTACTAGGATGACTTGATAGGTGTACTAGTATGGACAAGGGTATGGGACCTTGTCTATGCATTGCACATGTGTATCTTGATAGGATAGTTCCTAGGTTTGGTTCTTATGCATATGAAGGATGATTATATGAATATGTTATGAATATGATGTATATGATATGATGAGTTATGAATGTGTATAGTGTCTTAGTAGGTTTATATGAAAGTATTACTCATATAGTTATGCCTATAGACTTATGCATTGATATATGAACGTGTGTGACTTGATGTGTTATGTGAAAGGTTTGCTCACCTATATATATATATACACTCGCACATGGATGATCTAGTAATTTAGAGGGGCCTTGATAGGGGTGCCCAAGAATGTTATAAATTCTAGATAGGTGCTTGAATATGATATAAGCATATGAATGATGGATATTCTAAAGATTATGTTTTATAAATAAACGTAATAAAGGCTTTTCAATAAAGGGAACCTAACTTAGCACCGAGGAACTTGACAATGGGGTGAAATGACTTATCCC
>JAJJBR010002789.1:17700-22700 GCA_022817965.1 Solanum lycopersicoides
CGCGACGGCGTATTACAAGTGTCCGAGTGGACTTGCTGCCACGATCCACTGACATTCAGCCCTTTGTCGCTCCGATTTCCCCCCCCCCCGTACCCCCTCCCCCAACCTCAAATACAATCATTTCTACTTTTAAAATGAGAGGTTCATGTACTGCTTGCATCCTTGAATGTGAAAAAAATAACTAAGTGTTGAAAGAATAACATAGCACATGAAGTTCACTAGTTTGCCGCTAAGTGTTGAGATATACGTTCTACGACGATGAAACACTTGTCCAATAACTAAGCCCTATTGCGAGGTTTTTCGTGATGTTGAGTTCGTTTGTCAAGCCTAATGACATGTTAAGGGACTAATAACGATGTCGCTTTAAGAGGTTTTTTGGAATGTCGGGTGCGATTTTAAAGCCAAGTGATATGTCAAGGGGAAAACAGGTCTGCGTACGCAGCACGGGCATTCCACGTCCGTGGCTAGGCGACATTTGCCAAGGCCTGCGCAGACGGGCATGGACTGCAAAATCTGCCCTTGGACTGCACACGCGGTCAGACGACGTTGGGCGTGGCATGCCATCATCGCCTTTGGACTACTTGACACGGTCGGACGACGTCGCCCGTGGCATGCCATTATAGCCCTCGGGCAGCACACACGGTCGGACAACGTCGGACGTGGCATGCCATCATTGCCTTTGGACTAGTTGACACGGTCGAACGACGTCTAGCGTGGCATGCCATCATCGCCCTTTGATAGCACGCACGGTCGAACGACGTCTGGCATGGCATGTCATCATCGCCCTTGGGCAGCACACAAGATCGAACGACAACGGGCGTAACATGTTGTCATCGCCTTTGGACTAGGTGACACGATTGGACGACGTCGGGCGTGGCATGCCATCATCACCCTTGGGCATAACACAAGATAGGACGACGTCGGGCGTGGCATTCCATCATCGCCCTTGGACAGCACGCACGGTCGGACGACGTCGGGCGTGGCATGCCATCATGGCCCTTTGACAACACACACGGTCGGACGACGTCGGGCGTGCCATTCCATCATCGCCCTTGGACTGCATGCACGGTCGAACGATGTCGGGCGTGCCATGCCATCATCGCCCTTGGGCAGTACACACGGTCGGACGACGTCGGACATGGTAGTCCATCATCGCCCTTGGACAGCACGTACGATCGAACGTCGTCGGGCGTGGCATGCCATCATGGCCCTCTGACAGCACACACGGTCGGACGACGTAGGGTGTGGCATGCCATCATCGCCCCTTGACTGCAGGCACGCTCGAACGACGTCGAGCGTGCATGCCATCATCGCCCTTGAACAGCACACACGGTCGGACAACGTCGGGCAGTGCATGCAATCATCGCCTTGGACAACACTCACGCGGACGACGTCGGGCGTGGCATGCCATCATCGCCCTTGGACAGCACGCACGGTCAGACAACGTCAGGCGTGGCATGCCATCATGGCCCTTTGACAGCACACACGATCGGACAAAGTCGGGCGTGGCATGCCACCATCACCTATGGACTGCACTCAAGGTCGAACGACGTCGGGCGTGGCATACCATCATCGCCCTTGGGCAGCACACACGGTCAGACTACGTCGGGCGTGGCATGCGATTATCGCCCTTGGGCAGCACACACGGTCGGACGACGTCAGACGTGGCATGCCATCATCTCCCTTGGACAGCACGCACGGTTGGACGACGTCGGGCGTGGCATGTCATCATGGCCCTTTGACAGCACGCACGGTCGACGACGTTGGGCGTGGCATGCCATCATCGCCTTTGGACTGCACGCATGGTCGGACAACGTCGAGCGTGGCATGCCATCATCGTCCTTGGACTACACGCACGGTCGAACAACGTCGGGCGTGGCATGCCATCAATGCCTTTGGACTACTTGACACGGTCGGACGACGTCAAGCGATGCATGCCATCATCGCCTTTGGACTAGGTGACACGCTCGAACGACGTCGGGCGTGGCATGCCATCATCGCCTTGGGCAGCACACACGGTCAGACAACGTCGGGCGTGGCATGCCATCATTGCCCTTGGCAGCGCACACACGTCTAGACGACGTTGGGTGTGGCATGCCATCATCGCCCTTGGACAACATGCACGATCGGACGACGTCAGGCGTGGCATGACATCATCGCCCTGGGACTGCCCGCACGGTCGGACGATGTCAGGCGTGGCATGCCATCATCGCCCTAGGCATCACACACGGTCGGACGATGTCGGGCGTCGCATGCAATCATGGCCCTTTGACAGCACACACAGTAGGACGACGTCGGGCGTTGCATGCCATCATCACCTTTGGACTGCACGCACGATCGGACGACGTCTGGCGTGGCATGCCATCATCGCCCTTGGACACCACACGGTCGAACGACATCAGGCGTGGCATACCATCATGGACCTTTGACAGCACATGGTCGAACGACGTCAGGGTTGTATGCCATCCTCGCCCTTGGACCACACGCACGGTCAAACGACTTCAGGCATGGCATGCCATAATGGCCCTTGGGCAGCACACACGGTCGACGACGTTGGGCATGGCATGCCATCATCGCCCTTGGACTGCACGCACGATCGAACGACGTCAGGCGTGGCATGCATCATCGCCCTTGGGCAGCACACACGGTCGGACTACGTCGGGAGTGGCATGCCATTATCGCCCTTGGCAACACCACGGTCGGACGACATCGGACGTGTATGCCATCATCTCCATTTGACAACACGCACAGTCAGACGATGTCGGGTGTGCATGCCATCATGGCCCTTTGACAGCACACACGGTCAGACGACGTCGGGCGTGGCATGCCATCATACCCTTGGACTGCACGCACGGTCGAACGACGTCGGGCGTGGCATGCCATCATCGCCCTTGGACTGCACGCACGGTCGGATAAAGTCGGGCGTGGCATGCCATCAATGCCTTTGGGTTACTTGACACGGTCGGACGACGTCGGGCGATGCATGCCATTATCGCCTTTGGACTAGGTGACACGCTCGAACGACGTTGGGCGTGGCATGCCATCATCGCCCTTGGGCAGCACACACGGTCAGACAACGTCGGGCGTGGCATGCCATCATTGCCCTTGGGCAGCACACACGGTCAGACGACGTTGGGTGTGGCATGCCATCATCGCCCTTGGACAACATGCACGATCGGACGACGTCAGGCGTGGCATGACATCATCGCCCTGGGACTGCCCGCACGGTCGGACGATGTCAGGCGTGGCATGCCATCATCGCCCTAGGGCATCACACACGGTCGGACGATGTCGGGAGTCGCATGCAATCATGGCCCTTTGACAGCACACACAGTAGGACGACGTCGGGCGTTGCATGCCATCATCACCTTTGGACTGCACGCACGATCGGACGACGTCTGGCGTTGCATGCCATCATCGCCTTTGGACACCACACGGTCGAACGACATCAGGCGTGCCATACCATCATGGCCCTTTGACAGCACATGGTCGAACGACGTCAGAACGACGTCAGGCATTGTATGCCATCATCGCCCTTGGACCACACGCACGGTCAAACGACTTCGGCGTGGCATGCCATCATGGCCCTTGGGCAGCACACACGGTCGGACGACGTCGGGCATGGCATGCCATCATCATCCTAGGACTGCACGCACGATCGAACGATGTCGGGCGTGGCATGCCATCATCGCCCTTGGGCAGCACACACTGTCAGACTACGTCGGGCGTGGCATGCCATTATCGCCCTTGGCAGCACACACGGTCGGACGACATCGGACGTGGCATGCCATCATCTCCATTTGACAACACGCACGGTCGGACGACGTCGGGCGTGGCATGCCATCATGGCCCTTTGACAGCACACACGGTCAGACGACGTCGGGCGTGGCATGCCATCATAGCCCTTGGACTGCACGCACGGTCGAACAACATCGGGCGTGGCATGCCATCATCGCCCTTGGACTGCACGCACGGTCGGATGAAGTCGGGCGTGGCATGCCATCAATGCCTTTGGGTTACTTGACACGGTCGGACGACGTCGGACGATGCATGCCATTATCGCCTTTGGACTAGGTGACACGGTCGGACGACGTCGGGCGTGGCATGCTATCATCGCCTTTGGACTAGTTGACACGGTCGAACGACGTTGGGCGTGGCATGCCATCATCGCCTTTGGACTAGTTGACACGATCGGACGACGTGGGCGTGGCATGCCATCATAGCCGTTGGACAACACATATGGTCGAACGACGTCGGGCGTGGCATGTCATCATTGCCCTTGGACAGCACACACGGTCGGCCATTGTCGGGGTGTCATGCCATCATAACCCTTGGACAGCACACACGGTCGGCCGTTGTCGGACGTGCCTGCACACAACGGTCGGTCGTGGCTTGCCCGCATCGGTCGTGGCTTGCGCGACATTGTTCGAGCTCTAGTCAAAATATGTGGATGTGTCATGCCGTACATAAATCAAAGGAGTTTGAAACAATCTTCATGCATAACAAACATATTCATCTACTTTCCATTATCTATTCTCAACGTTTCCACCTCACGTTGCTCGTTCGTGTCATTTTCATTACTTTTAAGGTTCGTACGATATTGAAACATCTTTTATTTGTGCAAATATGTAGCCCAACATTACTTTGACAAGTTTAGAAGTGTTTTCGAGCATTTCCGTATTTTTCCAACATTTATTCATTATTTTATAATTTATTTTTATGGTTTATTATATTTTACGTCTCGTTTAAAAATTAAAATGTACTGAATTTTTTATTTTAAGGTTACTATATTGATTTGTGATTTTTCTGTGTTGATTTCATATTTTTTCGATATTTTTCCTATTTGTTATTAATTTATTACTAATTTTCGGAAATTTCAGAAAAAAATAAAAATTAAAAACAATTGTTGAAAAATACTTTTTTTATATATAAAAGTCATTTGTTAAAGATAATGTGTGTTTGTACCTTAGAACGTGTATATTTGGGTTGTAAATTTCCAT
>JAJJBR010002789.1:27700-29354 GCA_022817965.1 Solanum lycopersicoides
GAAGCGGCTGCTTTGTTGAGCCGCGCCAGGAATCAAGAGCTCCAAGTGGGCCATTTTTGTTAAGCAGAACTGGAGATGCGGGATTAATCGAAAGCCGGTTACGGTGCCAAACTGTTGCGCTAACCTAGATCCACAAAGGGAGTTGGTCGATTAAGACAGCAGAGACGGTGGTCATGGAAGTCGAAATCCGCTAAGAGTGTGTAGCAACTCACCTGCCGAATCAACTAGCCCAAAAAATGGATGGTGCTTAAGTGCGCGACCTACACTCGTCCGTCGGGCAGATGGCATGCCACACCCAACGTCGTCTGACCGTGTATGTGCTAACCCATGGGGATGATGGCATGCCACTCCTAACGTTGATCGACTCGTGTTGTGCTGCCCAAGGGCGATGATGGATCCAACACCCGACGTACGTTCTTGACCGCTGTCACCTAGTCCAAAGGGCGATGGCAGCATGCATCGCCCGACGTCGTCCGGTGCCCGAGCGCCGTGTCAAGTAGTCCAAACGAACTTGATGCATGCCACGCCCGACGTCGTTCGACCTTTCGTGCGCAAGGTCCAAAGGGCGATGAGGCATGCCACGCCCGACGTCGTCCGATCGTGGCGTGCTGTCACAAAGGGCCATGATGGCATGCACGCCCGACGTCGTCAACCTGTGCGTGCTGTTCCAAGGGCGTGATGGCAATGCCACGTCCGACGGTCTTCCCGAGTCGTGCAGTCCAAGGGCGATGATGGCATGCCCACGCCCGACGTCAGCCGATCGTGTGTGCTACCAGGGCCAATGAGGCATGACACTCCCGACGTCGTCCGACCGTGTATGTGGTCCTTAAGGCGATGATGCATACAACGCCCGACGTCTTCCGACCGTGTGCTGTCAAAGGCCATGATGTTATGCCACGCCAGATTGTCGTTCGACCGTGTGGTGTCCAAGGGCGATGATGGCATGCCACGCCAGACGCTGTACGATCTGCGTGCAGACAAGGCGATGATGGCATGCAAGCCCGACGTCGTCCTATGTTTGTGATATCAAAGGGCCATGATTGCATGCCGATGCCGCGACATCATCCGACCGTGTGTGCTGCCCTAGGGCGATTATGGCATGCCACGCCTGACGTCGTCCGACCGTGCGGACAGTCCCCAGGGCGATGATGGCATGCCACGCCTGACGTCGTCCGATCGTGCATCTGTCCAAGGCGATGATAGCATGCCACACCCAAGTCGTCTGACCGTGTGTGCTCCAAGGGCGATGACGGCATGCCACGCCCGACGTTGTCTGACCGTGTGTTCATGCCCAGGGCGATGATGCATGCCCACGCCAACATCGTCGACCGTGTCACCTAGTCCAAAGGCGATGATGCATGCATGCGCCGCACGTCGTCGCGACCGTGTCAAGTAGTCCAAAGCATTGATGGCATGCCACGCCCCGACGTCGTTCGACCGTGCGTGCAATCCAAAGGCGATGATGGCATGCACGCCCGATGTCGTCCGACCGTGCGTGCAGTCCAAAGCGATGATGGCATGCCCACGCCCGACGTCGTTCGACCGTGCGTGCTGTCAAAGGCCATGATGACATTGCCACGTCCGACGTTCGCCCAGGCTCACGCCCAAGGTTTTCAGCGACCGCTGCGCCCTCCTACTCATCGGGTCTGGCACT
>JAJJBR010002790.1:0-12500 GCA_022817965.1 Solanum lycopersicoides
CATCACTTCCCAAAGCGAAAGACTCATTCATCTTCATCAGCACTGAGTCCTTCAGCTCCATCAACACAGGATCTAGATGCTGACCCTGCTTGACTTCAACTACCAAGGATGATTCAGAACTAGGATGAACTGAAACATCCCACTAGTGAGTAAACCAAACGCCACCCGTCTGGCCTGTCTGTGTACATCTTTCACCAGCTCCTTCTTCTCATCCTCAACGTGGGTTGTACTCCCCATGCTCATTCTCTCAAGCATCGGCTACAACATTAGCCTTACCTGGATGGTAGTGCACATTCATGTCATAATCCTTCAACAGCTACAACCATCTCCGCTGACGTAGATTCAACTCCCTCTGTGTGAACACGTACTGGAGACTCTTATGGTCTGTGAACACATCCACATGCACTCCATACAGATAATGCCTCCACAGCTTCAGTTCAAACACCACAGCTGCCAACTCCAGGTCATGAGTGGGATAATTCTTCTCATGAACCTTGAGCTGTCTGGATGCATAGGCTATCACCTTACCAACCTGCATAAGAACACAACCCAAACCAACCATAGATGCATCACAATAAACAGTGTAATTCTCACCACACTTAGGGAAAGTAATCACCGGGGCTGAAGTGAGTCTGTTCTTGAGCTCCTGGAAACTCTTCTCACAAGTCTCTGTCCATTCAAACTTGGCTTTCTTCTTAGTCAAAGCTGTCAATGGGGCAGCAATGGAAGAAAAGCCCTCCACGAACCTGCGGTAGTAACCAGCCAATCCAAAAAATCTACGGATGTCAGTGGGAGTAAGAGGCTTTGGCCAGTTCTTCACATCCTCAGTCTTCCTGGGATCCACCTCCACGCCCTGATCGGACACAACATGACCCAGGAAGGTCATGATCTCAGCCAGAATTCACATTTGCTGAATTTGGCATACAACTGATGCTGTCTAAGTACCTGCAAGGTTAGTCTCAAATGATGTTCATGCTCTTCCTTGGTCTTAGAGTAGATGAGAATGTCATCAATGAATACTATGACAAAAGAGTCAAGGTATTCACGGAAGACCCTGTTCATGAGATCCATAAATGCAGCAGATGCATTCGTGAGACCAAATGACATGACTAGAAACTCATAGTGACCATAGCGGGTACAAAAGGTTGTCTTTGGGATATCTCCATCCCTAACACTAAGCTGATGATACCCTGAACGAAGATCAATCTTAGAGAAGAAACTAGACCCTTGGAGCTGATCGAACAAATCATCTATTCTGGGGAGTCGATACTTATTCTTTATAGTGACTTTGTTGAGTTGCCGATAATCGATACACATTCTAAGGGTCCCATATTTCTTCTTTACAAACAACACTGGAGCGCCCCAAGGGGATATGCTCGGCTGAATGAAACCCTTGTCAGTGAGATCTTTTAACTGAAGCTTCAACTCTTTGAGTTCAGCTGGAGCCATTCTGTAAGGAGTAATTGAGATTGGTTTAGTATCGGGTTCTAAATCGATACCAAAGTCAATCTCTCGAAGGGGAGGGACTCTAAGAAAATCATGAGGAAACACATCTAAGAACTCATTCACTACAGGCACTGAGTCTATGGAAGGAATGTCATGATCTAAATCATTAACACTCACAAGATGACACAATAACCCCTTGGACATCATTTTATTGGCCTTAAGGTTGGAAATCAAGGGATTAGGACCACTCGAATTGTACCCCTCCCAAACTAACTCTTTTTCATTAGGAAAGCGAAATCTCACCACTCTACTATGACAGTCCAAGCAAGCATGACAACTGTGAAGCCAATCCATGCCAAGAATAACATCAAAATCATGCATGGGTAACTCAACCAAGTTTGTACACATAGGTTTACCACTCACAACTATTGGGCAATCCTTGTATACTCTATCAATTCTTACATTCTCTCCTAAAGGTATACTAACCACTATAGGATCATGCAGAACTTCAGGAAATATCTCAAAAGTAAGAGCAAGCAGAGAAGTTACAAAGGAAAGTGTAGACCCTGAATCATGTAAAGCATAAACAGAAGTTTAGAACACTTGGAGCATACCTGTGACCACATCAGCGGACTTCTCCTGCTCCTCCCTGCCCTTCAGGGCATAGAACCTGTTCCTCTTAGGAGGCACGACTGCTGCTGCACCCTGTGGATTAGGCCTAGGCTGAGAATTACCTCCAGCCTGACCTCTGTTCTGTGGACATTCTCTGACCATGTGTCCAGTCTTACCACAACCGAAGCAGGCATTAGTGCCCTGTCTGCACTCTCCACTGTGAGCTCGGCCACACTTAGCAAAATTCTTCTTAGGACGCTGCATCTCACCTCCATTGCCCTTCTTGGGCTCAGGTCTACCTCCTCTAGGTGTAGAACTCCTCTGAGGATTAGAATTCGCAGAACTCTGTTGCCCCTTTTTAAACCTTGGCTGCTCACGGACGCCAAAGTTGTTCCTGTGGCCTCCATGACTGGGACCTGCCTGATCTTTAGGCCTAGGCCTCCTAGCATCACGAACACCTCTCTTTATGCGGCTGTCCTCTACCTGTGTCACGACTGGAATCTAGACCCCAGACGAGACCAGCGTCGTTGACCTCTCAGAGGTCGCAGACAAGCCTACTTACGTCATCCTTACTTTACATAGGTTAATTTTAGCGGAAAATTAAAAACTTTTTGTTTCTAAACATTACTTACTAAACATTTCTAATACATTCGTAATTTGTTCAACATCAACCATCTAAACATTAAGAGATAATCAAATGAAAGAAATAGTTCAATAACATAATCGTATAATTGCCAAAATGGCACCCATACATAGTCTGAATAAAATAAGAAAGAAACGCTAGTGGAACATGCTCCACTAGCTCAACTCCTAAACTAAGCTAGAACATAACCAGTAGCATCCTCGAAAGCATGAGGACCTACCAAAACCGGATGAATGCTGGACGTTCGGATAACTGCAACGATGATCCTGTAGCTCTACCGTCCACCTGTGCCTGCACCTAAGATAGTAGAGTTTGTATAGGGTTAGTACACACTTGTACTAAGTATGGGTATATGCAAGCACACACCAAGGACATGCATGAGAAAGAATAGCTCTTTCCTAACAACATGATTTTTGGAAGTCAAGTCAGTGGACTTGCCAAATTGAGATTAGGAAAGTTTCCAAATTTGGATTAGAAAAGTAAGTGAGCTTTCCAAATTTGGATTAGGAAAGTGATACCATGAGAATAACATACATCATCATACTTTTCACATTTTCACACAACTCATAACATTTACACATAGCACATATCATAAAGCATACAGTACATTTTACATGTAGCACCTAACTTCTTTCATATCATTCATTCATATGCCATGAGACCTTGGAAATCATGGACTTGACATTAAGACATCCCAGAAATGAGGGCTCATCATATGGGACCTCAACTAGGGAGTCTTCATTAGCAAACACAGAGTCTGCTTCATTCATTCATACGTACTCCATTTCATTTCATTCATAGACTAGTGTAAACACCAGTTATAACTAGGATGTAGTTTAAGACTTTCATTAGGTTCATTGTGCAATGACCAAGAATGACCTAATGTCATTACTTTAATCTAACTCACCTTTTGATTATCCCATCCTAACACCTTTGGTATTATTCATTTCATTATGTGCATCATTTGAGGCTGGTCTCATTCATTCATTGGGAACTTTAACTTTAACCGACATAGATCATGTGAGCATCATGAAATCCAGTGTCTCCCCCACATCGAAAAGAGGTGGAATCACCGGCCAAAGTGATCCAATAACATGCTACCGTACATGGGAATTTAACCCCGCCAGATCCCTATATTGGCAGTATAGGTTCGTAGACTAGGAGATATAAGGAGACCCATACTCGGCAAGCCGGACAGTCTCATCTCATGAGAGTTATGTGAACGTCCGCCCTTCCCGAAAGAAGGCATCACCGCTCATAGCTAGTCTATCGGTGCTCAGTATAAAGTTCCATTACATTCATCTCATACGTCATGGAAGCTGGCTTCTAGTATGAGGACATCATAGCTCATTAGATGATTTCTCATCTCATCATTCGTATTGACTGTGTTAAGCACAATACTCTCATTAGAGTGTTCATAGAGACTTGTCTCTTCATTATCTTACACCCTCACGTGTTGGTAACATTTACTTAGGCTCATTTGAGATTACTCTCATCATTTACATTAGCCTCATATCATGTTGTCACCACATTCATTATCATTAGCACCTTTGCTTTTTCATAGTTACTCACCTCTTATTATGTGAATGTTCATTTAATCATTTCATTGTTCATCTCATCATATGCCAATGCACTTGGCCATTTAGTGTATTTGCACTCATACTTAACCCTTCTAGGGTTCATCATTTCATTTCATACATCTTAGGTTCACTTATTTTTGAAAGTATGTTAGACTTATGAGTCTATACGCACAAGCCATGAGGCTTCATTCGTAGTTCGTTAAGTAATTCTTACATTCCTAAGATTATGTAGTACAAGACTTATGTATCTTGTATTTATGCCAAGATCTTGAATTAGATCTAAGTAGGTGGCATTTATTCTTGTACGTTTTATTCACGTATGATTTATGTAACAATACGGAAGTTTGGACAAGGAATCCCAAGTCTTGAATCAATTGGATATCATTTACATTTTTAATCGATTTTATTCTAATATTCATAACATTTTAATTCTAAGTCAAATCACAATATTTACTTTGAAGGTTTACTTTTCTATTTTAAATTTCTCTTACATTGGCCGATGGGTTGTGGGTTCAAGCCCCCACAACCCCATTTTCGTTTTTCTTTTATTTGTTTTGGCCTATGGTAGACTTTGGGACCCGAGGTCGAGTCCCCTCAGCCACACTAAAATTCTTCTTTATTTTCCTTTCCCTTCCATTCGCTTAAGGCCGAGAGGTTGTGGGTTCGAACCCCCACAACCTATTTATTTTATTCTCCCTTTTTAAGAGTTGACTGATTGAGTTGACTGTGAGGTTGTGGGGTCAAATCCCCACAACCTCATTTCATTTTTATCTTATTTTTATCTCCCTCATCCGCATAGAGGTCGTGGGTTCGATTCCCACGCCTCTCATAATTTTTCTTTATTTTTCCTTTTCCTTGGTTTCTAACCGAGAGGGTATGGGTTCGAATCCCACCCCTCTCATTTCTTATTTTCTTTTATTTTCACACTTATTTCCCAGCCAAGATACGGTTCGAATCCCCCTCACCATACAAATTTTCCTTCTTTAATTTTTGGGGATTTTAAAGGGGTGAGGTCTCGGGTTCGACCCTCAATGATCTCACCTATTTTTCTTTATTTTTCTTAAAATTCTAATAAACTTAATTTGGCAGAGATATATCAACATAATGCTGGAAATTTAAGGCAACTTCATTACTCATTTTTATCTCCATTTGTTCGTGAATTTATAGAGCAACACATAGTTCATTTGGTGCATTCTTTAATACATTTTTTTCACGAATTCTTAACCAAGATGTTTACTCCTCAATTCAGCCACACTTCATGTCACATGAACATCACAATTTACTTCAATTGGTGTACATAAAACAACAAAAAAAACATTAACTACTCCAAGCCTCTAAGCCGAGACTCCAACACGCCATACATTGCTCTTAATTCGAACACACACATGGTTTGTCTTTTCATAAATTAACGTACATCCAACACATTAACATTTAACACAAACGTCACATAATCCTAAGTCTACCAGCATTCATACCAACCTACATTCGTTGGGAGCTAATGACAGGGAGCATGAAATGGGGAACAATCCTAGTTTCGAAATAGAATTATCTGAGTCTTAAGGGTCTCTTGGGAAAGGGACCAAGAGTAAGAAAACCCATACCTTTGTTTTCTTGTTAAATGTTCAGAATGCTGCCCAAGAACTCCTCCACAAATCAGTCCACACACCCAAAGTCACACCTTACCCGACTAGTGTAGTACGTTTTGCTTAACGCTACCGGATTGCTTTCTCTTTTGTGTTTCTATCTTTCAAGTTTTTGATGAACTTTTGCCTTTACTTGGTTTTTCTTTTTCTGATTGTTTTATCACGTTTGCAGCCAAGAAAAGAGAGTGAAAGAGAGAGATATTAACGTGCAAAGAGAATGGGAGATAGAAGATAGTGGTCTAGTAGAAATAGGACTTTGTGGGTAGGACTTAGTCAAATTAATAATTAATTAAAATTAATAAAAATCTGATTTATTTTTCCTAAATAAGCTAATATTAATTAATTATTAAAAATTAAGTTAACAAATTAAAATAAAAGCAAGTTAAATCTTGCTTCTAGTGGGGTTCGAACCCGAGTGACCCCATTTGCGAGAAATGGGTCAATTCGGGTTGCCCCACCCAAAATACCTTAATTAAATTAATTAATTAATTAATTAATTCCTTAGGGTAATTACAATATTACCCTGGGCTTGGAAAAGACCATTTTACCCTTGGACTCTCAAAACTTAAGATTTCTTCTTTTTTAGTCAGGTAAAAACTTTTTCAATTAAATCTTCGTTTTCGCGAGCCTCACATGGTTGGTTCCAACCTTTACAAGCTCAATTAACTCCCCAAGTTACTTGGCTTGGGGTTAGTAAGGGTTCTGAGGTCTGGTTTTACGCGTATCACTACGTGTGGACCTTGGTCTAATCACAAGCATTCTTGAAACATAAGTCTTGATCCTATTCATTTTTAGGGTTGTTACAACTTACTGGACATGTACCATCAACATGGAAAGATCAATATTAGCATGGAGCATCGCAGATCGACACTCCTCCTCGAGGTCTCCATTGATTCCTGTGAGGAACCTGCTCATCTCATCCCTACTGTTAGAGACCAGGGAAGTAGCATACCTTGATGATTTCAACAAAGTTCAGTATTCTCCTCATTCTTGCTATTAAATACTAGCGAAAATAACATACATTGACAGCTTAACAAACTTCAGGGAATACTCCATGACTGTCATAGAGCCTTGTTTAAGGTTGATGAACTCCTCAACCTTTGCTTCCCTCATCTCTCTGGGGAAGAATATCTCCAAAAATGTTGTCTTGAACATCTCCCAAGTGACTGGCACTCCACCTAAGACACGGCTATCTTGCCACATCTTGCACCAAGTCTGTGCAATATCCTTGAGCTGATAGGAAGCCAGCTCAGCTTTCTCAATATCAGTGGCCCCCACAGCCACCAGGATCTTATGCATCTCATCCACAAACTCCTGGGGATCCTCTGCAGTCCTAGACCCTCTGAAAATAGGAGGATTCATCCTCGTGAAATCCCTCATCTTGTTAGCCATGCTACCAACCGATGGGTTCTCCCTCTGAACATCCTGCCGGTTGACCTACGCAGTCATAGCCTGGGCCTGCATAGTAATGGCTTGTGCCATCTGGGCCAGAGATGCCCTCACCTCAGCATCAATCAACCCAGCTGGGTTAACTGGCACAACCACTCCTTCAGCTGGAGCCTGGGGTGGAACTCGGTTGCCCCCAGCAGCTGCTCCTCCTCTCCTCTGACCAATAGCCCTCCTAGGGTTAATTCTCTGAAAACAACAAAAATTGATGTTAGATACGCTCATAACACCAATAAATCAGACATTCGGAAAAGCACGATAAGATCAGAAGAAGGGAAATTTTCCTACGCATCATGCAGTCTCTAATTCAAGATAGTGGTGCACTTCACTACCATGACTTAGAAACTACTCAATGTGGTTGATGTGAACTTATTATTTTCGTAATTTAACCTAGTGCTCTGATACCAACTTTGTCACGACTGGAATCTAGACCCCATACGAGACCGGCGTCTTTGACCTCTCAGAGGTCGCAAATAAGCCTACTTACGTCATACTTACTTTACATAGGTTAATTTTAGCGGAAAATTTGAAACTTCTTGTTTTTTAAACATGCTTGCCAAAAATTCTTAAAATTTTATAATTGTTCATCTTCAACCATCTAACATTAAAGAGATAAACAACTGAAAGAAATAGTTCATAAGTCTTAATTGTATCATTGCCAAAATGGCCCAAATACAAAGTCTGAATAAAGAGCAGGAAAGAAACGCTAGTGGAACATGCTCCACTAGCTCAACTCTAAAACTACGCTAGAATATAAAACAGTAGTATCCTCGAAAGCATGAGGACCTACCAAACTTCGGATGAATGCTGACGTCCGGATAACTGCAATAATGATCCTGCAACTCTATCGACCACCTGTGCCTGCACCTAAAATAGTATAGATGTATAGGGTTAGTACACACTTGTACTAAGTACGGGTATATGCAAGCACACACCAAGGACATGCATGAGAAAGAATAGCTCTTTCCTAACAACATGATTTTTGGAAGTCAAGTCAGAAGACTTGCCAAATTGAGATTAGGAAAGTTAGTGAACTTTCCAAATTGGGTTAGGAAGGTCATGCCATGAGAGTAACATGCATCATTATAAATATCGTATTGCACACACACATAATCATCTTCATATAGCACATATCATAGCACATAACATGTAACACATACTTCTTTCATATCATTCATTCATATGCCATGAGACCTTGGAATCATGGACTTAACATTAAGACTTTCCAAAATGAGGCTCAACATATGGGACCTCAACTAGGGAGTCTTCATTAGCAAACACAGAGTCTGCTTCATTCATTCATACGTACTTCATTGCATTTCATTCATAAGCCAGTGTGAACACCAGCTATACTAGGGTGTAGTTTAAGACTTTCATCGGGTTTGCTATGCAATGATCAGGAATAACCTAATGTCATTACTGAGTCTAGCTCACCTCTTGATTATCCTCCTAACACCTTCGGTATCATTCATTTCTTTATGTGCTTCATTTGAGGCTGGCCTCATTCATTCATTGGGAACTTTAATTTAACCGACATAGATCATGTGAGCATCATGAAATCCAGTGTCTCCCCACACCGAAAAGAGGTGGAATCACCGGCCAAGGTGACCCAAAACATGCTAGCGTACATGGGAATTTAACCCGCCAGATCCCTATATTGGCAGTATAGGTTCGAAGACAGGAGATATAAGGAGACCCATACCCGGCAAGCCGGACAGTCTCATATCTCATGAGAGTTACGTGAACCTCCGCTCTTCCCGAAAAGGCATCACCGCTCATAGCTAGTCTATCGGTGCTCAGTATAAAGTTCCATTACATTCAACTCATACGTCATGGAAGCTGGCTTCTAGTATGAGGACATCATAGCTCAATAGATGATTTCTCATATCATCATTAGTATTAAGTGTGTTAATCTCAATACTTTCATTAGAGTGTTCATAGAGACTGGTCTCTTCATTAACTTTACACTCTCATAGGTGAGTACGTTTTGGTAACAATTACTTAGGCTCATTTGAGATTGTTCTCATCTTTTACATTAGCCTCATATCATGTTGTCACCACATTCTTCATTATTAGCACCTTTGCTTTTCATAGTTACTCACCTCTTATTACGTGAAGGTTCATTTCATCATATACTAATGCATTAGGTCTTTTAGTGTATCTTACACTCATACTTAACCCTCCTAGGGTTCGTCATTTCATTACATACATCTTAGGTTCACTTACTTTTGAACGTATGTTAGACTTATGTGTCTATACATACAAGCCATGGGGCTTCATTCATAATTCGCTAAGTGATTCTTACTTTCCTAAGATTATGTAGTACAAGACTTATGTATCTTGTATATATGCCAAGATCTTAATTTTTGATCTAAGTAGATGGCATTATTTTGGATATTTTACTCACGTATGACTTATGCGTCAATACGAAGTTTTGGGCAAGGGAACCCAAATCTTGAATCACTTGAATATCATTTATATTTTTTTTCATTAATTTTATTTCTAATATTCATAACATTAGATTCTAAATTAAATCTCAACATTTATATTGAAGGATTAATTTTCTATTTTAATTTCACTCTTAATTAACCAAAGGGTTGGGGGTTCGAGCCCCCACAACCTCTTTAATTTTAATTTTAATAAAATTCACTGCAATGGGGAGGTTGTGGGTTCGAACCCCCACAGCCCCCCTTATTTTCGTTGAATTTCGCTGAGGAGGCTGTGAGGTGGTGGGTTCGAATCCCCACAGCCCCTTATCCTTATTATTTTTTTTCTTTTCTCTTTCCTTCGCGCGCACTGGGAGGTCGTGGGTTCGAATCCCACGCCTCCCTTTAATTTTTTTCATTCCTTTCGCGAGGGCAGGGGCTGGTCGCGAGTTCGAACCCCAGCCCCCTTTATTTTTCTTTTCTTTTCGGAGGGCAGGGCTGGTGCGAGTTTGAACCCCTAGCCCCCCCTTTATTTTTCTTTTCTTTTCTTTTCGCGAATCCACAGGTGGGTCGCGAGTTCGATCCCTCCCCAGCCCCCTTTTTTTTTTCTTTTTTTCTCGCGAACACATTGACTAAAGAGTGAGGTCACAAGTTCGAAACCTGGTGGCCTCACCTCTTTAAAAACGTGTAAAATTTCAGATTTCTGGGTTCAACTTTAGCCTAAAATAATGAGGCATAGTTGCTGGAAATTTTCATCATTCCTCAACCCATTTTCATCAATGTTTTCACATGATTTTCAAGGTGCTTTCATAAGTCATTTAGACACATTCTTAAGCATATCTTTCATGGATTCTTTTGGCTAAAGATTATTACTCAATCAACCATATTTCATTAAAATGAACATCCCAATATACACATACATCACACATAAAATACACAAGAAGAATATGTCTCAAACGACCCCAAAACAGTGGCTAAAGCCACTGCCCACGAGCACACATACACACACCAACTTTTCGGTCACACTTTGAATATCATTTTCGTAATTTCCCTCACATAAACATGTTCACATTTAATATAAATACGTCAATCATGCCTAAATCTAGCAGCACAACATACCCATCCTACGAATTCGTTTGGGAGCTAAGGACAAGGACATACAAAACGGGAACAACCTTAGTTTGAAGAGTTTAAGAAACGTTCGAAGGAAAGTACTCTTGGAGAAAGAAATCCATGAGAGAAACCCATACCTTTGGACGTTATTCAAGCGTGAACCTGCTGCCCGGAAACTCCTCCAAACCACGCCCAATTCACTTCAACGTACACCCTACTCGATGAACCTCTCTTAGCCTTGACGTTTTGATTACTTTGTCTTTTACTTAAAAATTCTTCTGTGTTCTTCAAGTGTGAAGAAATCTTGATGAATTTGTTTTTCTGGTTTTTGATGTGTTTCACAGAACAACGTGAGAGAGAGATTGAGAACGTGAGAGAGAGTTGAGAAACGTGAGGGAGGGTGCTGTTTTAGGATTAGGAGACTAAATTTAAGACTTAGTCAAAAATAGGATTTTAATTAACTTAATAAAAATCTGATTTTCCTTTTTATTAAATCAGCTTAATAATTATAATTAATTAAATTAATTTATCAACCTTAAATAAAAGTAAATTAAATCATTGCTTCCACCTAGGTTCGAACACGGGTGGAGCAAGACTCTACTCCAAGAGTTAAATTTCGGCTCTCTCCCAAAATTGCCACTCCGTCTTATTAAATAATTAATTAATTATATATTTAGGGTAATTATGATATTACCCTTATCCTGGTAAAAGACCATTTTACCCCTAGACCTTCAAAACTTAAGATTTCTTCTTTTAAGTCCGGTAAAGACTCCTACGATTAAATCTTAGTTTTCGAGATCCTTACATGGTTGGTCCCAACCTTTCCAAGATCAACTAACTCCCCAAGTTAGTTGACTTGGTCGTAGTAAGGGTTCTAAGGTCTGGTTCTATGCGTATCAGTCCGTGTGAACTTTGGTTTAATCGCAAGCATTCTTGACACCCTAAGTATTGATCCTATTCATTTTTAGGGTTATTACAGTGGTGGTGGTGATGGTGATGATGGTGGTGGTGGTGGTGGTGGTGGTGTGGTTGTTGTTGTGTTATTGTTGTGTTGTTGTTGTTGTTGCTATTGTTGTTGTTGTTGTTGTTGTTGTTATTATTATTGTTGTTGTTGTTGTTATTGTTATTATTGTTCTTGTTGTGGTTATTGATATTGTTGTTGCTGTTGGTGTTGGTGTTGTTGTTGTTGTCGTTGTTGTTGTTGGTGGTGTTGTGTTTTTGTTATTGTTGTTGTTACTTCTATTATTGTTGTTGTTGCTGTTGTTTTTATTGTTGTTGTTATTGGTGTTGTTGTTGTTGTTGATGTTGTTGTTGTTGTTGTTGTTGCTGTTGTTGTTGTCGTCATTGATGATGGTGGTGGTGGTGTGAGTGCTATTGTTGTTGGTGGTGTTATTGTTGTTGGTGTTGTTGGTGTTGGTGTTGTGTTGTTTGTTGTGTAGTTGTTTTTGTTACTGTGTTGTTGTTGTGTTGTTGTTGTGTTATTATTGTTGATGTTGTTTGTTCTTTTGTTGTTGTTGTTGGTGTGGTGGTGGTGGTGGTGTGTGGTGGTGGTAGTAATTGTGATAGTGATGGTGTTGTTGGTGGTGTTGGT
>JAJJBR010002791.1:0-31859 GCA_022817965.1 Solanum lycopersicoides
AGGACTGTTGAAAGAATCTTCTTTCTTTGACGAGAATGTTCTTCTTCTTAGCTTGGAGACCAGCCTTTGATTTTGATTTCTTTTGATACAGAAACTAATCCTACATCGAAGATCTGAATAATAAACGCCAAGCTTATAATATATAGATAAACCGTTTCTTTATGAAATACCTTACAGAGTTTAAGATTTGTTCTCTGGGAGGGTTGAGATGCCTTCGTCGATTTGAACTTGAGAGGCGACGAGGAGATTGTCGAGCGCATACACTTGTTTGTTTCCTCCAAACCAATTCCACCATTCGTAGAACCATCTGGGGATTGTAGAAGTTTGAAACTTCTGGACTGTATTTCACAAACCACGTATGCGTAGTTGGTCTGACATATAGGAAGTTAATCCAAGCTTCCTTATAATCATACCAGTTGTATAGTCTGGGGATTAAATCTCTTAGAGATTGATTGGAGTTTGCAAATGATCTACCGGCCAATTAATGGAGATAGAATCTTCTTTATTGTAAACTTTGAATAAGCTATGCTATCAGGGTCTGATTTGTTAGCTAGCTCGTGTTCAATGTCTACAGATCCTGTGTCTACCAGGATGAATTCATAATAACGTCTTGTCTTCAAAGAGTTGCCTGTGTCGACATAATTTCTTTGATGAATAGACTGGCTTGAGGAGATGTCTAATCTCATAGTTTTCATATTCTTTGTCTAGTGCTAATATTGGAAACACCTGCAAAGATAAAAATCAAAATTTTCCTTCTCTTTAGAAGGAGACTTTGTTTCCGTTGGGGAACTGCATCAGCAAAACTGGTAGGCTGTTTCATGCGTAACAGTCGCTAGTCTGCTTCTGAGAGAATCGAAGTTCTCCACTTGGGCTTGATGACGAACAAAGCTCCTGTTCCTTTTGAAAGGGCTTCTTCATTATCAATAATTTTGACGAACTGCTCTCAGGCTGTTCAATTGGGGGCAATTGGGCCAAGGCTGAATACCTGTTCAAGACAGGCCTAATGTTACCAGTTTCAGGCCTTATAGCAAATGGGCCTGCTGATTTTGTTGGGCCTCCTGGATTGGGCCTAGCTGGTTGCTTACCCGCAATGGGCCTAACCTGCGGTCTCATTTTTGCCCTGCAAAAATTCTCTAGTTAGAAAATCAGGCAAAGAATTATTTTCTCCTTTAATGAATTCGATTTGAAAATCGAAACTGGATAATAGAGCTTGCCACCTAGCAAATATTTGTTTGGAGACAATGTTCTTAACATCCTTCAAGAGGATCTCTTTAGCAGATTTACAATCTACCCTAAGCAAGAATTCTTTATTAACAAGGTCATCTTGAAACTTGGTAATACAAAGAACAATAGCAAGAATTTCTTTCTTAACCGTGCTATAATTCTTTTGAGCGGAATTCCAGATTCCTGAGGAGTAACGAACTAATTGTTCAGGGGAGTTAAGGTCTTTCCTTTGTTTAAGGATTCCACCAAAACCTACATCTGAAGCATCAGTTTCAACAATCATAAAAAAGTCTGGGTTAGAAATACCTAGACAAGGAAGATTCTTAACCATATTCTTCAAGAGAATAACTGAATTAGTATGACTATCACTCCAAGGTGAAGGATTCTTTCTAAGTCTTTCAAACAAAGGTTTGCATATATGTCTAACCTTAGGAATGAAATCTGCTACATAATTGAGACTTCCAAGGAATCTCTGCAACTGAGTTTTATCCAAAATAATATCTGGAAACTTATCAGAAAACTCAATGGATCTGCAAATAGGTTTATAGGTACCTTGATAAAGATCATGTCCTAAAAATCTGATTTTTGTTTGAAACAATTTAATCTTTTTAGCACTAACGACTAAGCCATTGTGCTTGATGATTTTATGGAAAACATTTAAATGTTTAAAATGAGAATCAATGTCCTCAGAAAAGATTAAAACATCATCAATATAAACTATTGAAAACTGACTTATATTATTAAAAATTGAGTTCATTATATTTTGAAACTCAGAAGGGGCATTCTTAAGCCCAAAAGGCATTACATTCCATTCAAATTGTCCAAACGGGACATTGAAAGCTGTTTTATATTTATCTTTCTCAGAAATTTGGATTTGCCAGAAGCCTGACTTTAAATCAAATTTGCTGTAAAGATAAGCTTTGAAAGTTCTTTTTAAAAGATCCCTTTTATTAGGAATCGGATAACGAATCCATTTTAAAACGGAATTTAAGGGTTTGTAATTAATTACAAGTCTTGGTGAACCTCGTTCTTGTTCAGCTGCATTGTTTACATAAAATGCTGAACAACTCCAAGGAGATTTAGAAGATCGAATAATTTTATTATTCAAAAGGGTTTGAATTTCTTTTTTACAGATTTCCATAAGTTCATGGTTCATCTGAATAGGTCTAGCTTTGGTAGAGATAGCCTTTTCGTCAAATCCATCAATATATGGTAAATCTATAATATGGGACTTTCTATCCCAAAAAGTGTTTGGAAATTCTGAGCAAATTTCTTTTTCAAAAGTTTTTCCAAGGTTGGTAATTTTGGTCACCATTCCCGGGGTTTTTAAAATTTGCTCAATTCGCTTAATTTTAATATCTTCTTTAAGAAAACAAATCTGATTTATTTTAAATGCAGTTTGTTTATGCAAAAATTTACTTTCTTCAAGAGAAAGTGTTTTGATAAAAGGAAATGCAATTTCTTTTCCCAAAATTTTAGTTTTGATTGATTCAAAATCTGAAATATAAGGTTTAATTTGGGTAATAAAAGGTATTCCCAAAATAATTTCCTCATTAATGTTTTTTGTTATGACAAAATCATTAGCAAGGCATATACCGTCATTGCAGATATGAGCATTTGAAAGTTTATAATTTATACAGATACGCTCACCAGTCGCGCTGTATAGCTTGGTAGTTCCCTTCTGGAGGTACTTAGTTGGAATTAAACCTTCAACAATGCAATTACGATCTGCACCACTGTCTAACAAAGCAATTTTGTTAAGTACAAAATTAGGATTAACAACTAACTTAATCATAATGTGAGAACTCTGAGGCCTCACTTTGGTAATCATACTGATACCTGCATCTTCTATACCTTTAGGTGATGAAGGGGCTGAATGATTTGAAGAGTTGTTGCCTTCATCTTCGTTATCTGAAGAGACTATCTCTTTTCTTTTAAGAGATAATGCTGCATCATTGAGAAATTGTTTTGCCAAAGCATCAATTTCAATTTTGTTAAGTCTTGCCTTAACTTCTTTAACTTCTTCCTTGAGGAAGTTAACTTCTGAACGAAGATCACTGATAGAAGGTTCTTCCTTCTTGTCTGTGTAACGGTGCATGATATCCTTCATGCTGAAAGGAGTTACATTCCTGGCAACTTCCTTTTCCTTCTGTTTGACCACAAGCTTTTGAAGCTCCAAAAGATAACTTTTTCGAGCATCATCATCTTTGATGTGTTCGATTGTGTTGAACAAGATTTCTACTGAATCTTCAGAAAGAACTCTGATTGATCTATTATCACAAAGGCAAAATGCTCCTTGACAATTGCAGTTGTGATCATTATCATCTGAGTCTTGTGCAACATTGAGGAATTCTTCATCCTCAGATTCTTCTTCTGAAGAGTAATCAGACTCTGATTCTGATTCTGATTCTTCTTCTTCCAAAATAGAAAGAAACTTTTCCTTAGTTTCTTCATCAACATTAAGAAGATTAATCTTCTCTTTCTTTTTCTTGTTTCTTGGACAATCAGGAGACCTATGTCCTGACTTCCCACAAGACCAACACTTATCATTTCGAGAAGTGCTAAAAGAAGTTCTTTTACTTCTTTTCTTCTTTGAATAAATCTTCTTCTTAGAAGATCTTCTTTTTGGTGACGATTCTCCAGATCGTTCCTTTTTAGAGATTTTCTTGGCTGAAGGGGGTTTCAGGCTAGGAAATCCAAAGTCTTGACAAAAGCTTCCAAGCTCATTACTTGAAAATTTCTGATCTTTCTTAAGCTGTTCCTTTAGCTTCAGATCAGTACATAGCTCCATAGCTACGAAATGAATCAAACTTGTAAGATCTCCATAAGTCATTTCTGAATATGGAATCTTACCTTCACAACGATCTCTGATTTTGGATCGTACCTTTTCTGCAAAATGAGGAGGTAATCCACTAAGGAATCTCTCCTTCCAATAATCATTGTTGCAGTCATCTCTAAGCATGACCTTAGTAATAAACATATCTTTATACCACCTGAAATCAGTTAATTTCTTGCAGTATAGATTGTTTAATATCTCCAAGCTCCTGTCCTGGAATAATCGTGGTTCTCCCACGAAATGTTTAGCAATGCTATAGATGAGGGTTGCAGTTGCATCTTCAACTACCTCGATTGTTGAAGTGATAATTTCACCTTCTGTCTTTACAACATTCTTGCTTGCAACAGCATTAAAGATTTCATTTCTGTTATGTTCTGTGAGATAATTGTCCCACCAATTTCTTAACGTACCTGTAAAGCCTGCAACAATCTTGTTGGCTGCTTGCTTATCGGTAGCACCTTTCCATTTGTATGTTGTGATGTTCATACCAATTTCTTGGAGTTTGTTATAGATTTGGCCATCTGCCATTCCATCTATATTCCATTCTGTTATACCTGTACCATCTGCCACGCCTTGGGGATGCATGAAGTTTTCCTCAAACTGAACGTCAGGGAAAGAAGGTCTGGGATAAAAGTTTTTGGTATGAGGGAGTCTATCCTTAATAGCTCCAACCTTATCACCTTGAGAGATTTTAATTCTCTTCAGTTGATCATTTATCCTTTCAAGGATCTCTGGTGTGTTTTTAAACTCACTATTAGGTTTTGGGAAGTCCTCAGGGGAAAACTCAGGGATTCTAAAGATAGGTTTGGTTTCTAGGTTGAAACCTGATTTGGAAGAACTGGGTTTATTACCAATTGAACTGGTACCACTGTAATTATACTTGGATTCTTCTATTTGTTTTGACACAACATGGAGAACCTGATTGGTATAATTGTTCTGTTCGAACACCTTATTTATCTCACTAACAGTCACCATGCTGCTTTCTTTTTCATTAGAAGGCTTCTTAAAAGGAGCTGCTTTTATCACTTCCTTCCTGTAAGGAATGTTTAATCCTTCTAATGGAGGAGTAACACTTTCGACAACCTTATCTTTGGTATGCCACTTGTTTACCAAAACCTGTAATGATGGATTGTCTCCACCCATCTGGCTTGTACATTCAAACCACTTGAAGAATTCAATTTCCATTTTGAATCTCTTCATGTCTTTGAACCATTTGTCTTTGAACAAGACTCTCTGTTCTTTTGGGTATGTATCCACATACCATGCTCTTTTCAAAGCATGCTTGGGGCTTACCCACCACTTATGAATCTTTTTCTCATCAGGTGAGAACTTATCAGCTGACTTAATCACTCCAATGGAGTCTTTCTTCTTATGAGAAGGAGTTTTCATTTCGCTAGGAGTAGGACTACCTGCAAAAGAAGAAGTTTCATAATAGACTTTGGGGATGGTCTGGGTAAAGTCAACCCCTCTGAACTTACCAAACTGTTCAGAAACTTCCACAGTTTCGGACAATTCATCTTGCCCCTCCCGGGTTTTTGAATGAGAAGGTCTAGCCATAGCCATGGCCGTGAGGGCCAATCGGATGCATATCCAAGGTCTTCACGGACGTCCACAAATAATTTTGGCAGTTTTGACGTCGGAATCCGGATCACCCAAAAAATGGTATACTATAGCACACGAAAAATCATCGAAATAGGGGTATGCGCGCTTCGGGGCTATTTTGACCTTGAAAATTGATCGGAATGGCCGTGAGGGCCAACCGGATGCATATCCAAGGTCTTCACGGACGTCCAAATAATTTTGGCAGTTTTGACGTCGGATCCGGATCACCCAAAAAATGGTATACTATAGCACACGAAAAATCGTCGAAATAGGGGTATGCGCGCTTCGGGGCTATTTTGACCTTGAAAATGGATCGGAATGGCCGTGAGGGCCAACCGGATGCATAGCCAAGGTCTTCACGGACGTCCACAAATAATTTGGCAGTTTTGACATCAGGATCCGGATCACCCAAAAAATGGTATACTATAGCACACGAAAAATCGTCGAAATAGGGGTATGCGCGCTTCGGGGCTTTTTGACCTTGAAAATGGATCGAATGGCCATGAGGGCAACCGGATGCATAGCCAAGGTCTCACGGACGTCCACAAATAATTTTGGAAGTTTTGACGTCGAGATCCGGATGACCAAAAAATGGTACTATAGCACACGAAAAATCGTCGAAATAGGGGTATGCGCGCTTCGGGGCTATTTTGACCTTGAAAATGGATCGGAATGGCCGTGAGGCCAACCGGATGCATAGCCAAGGTCTTCACGGACGTCCACAAATAATTTTGGCAGTTTTGACGTCGGGATCCGGATCACCCAAAAAATGATATAATATAGCACACGAAACAATCGTCGAAATAGGGGTATGCGCGCTTTGGGGCTATTTTGACCTTGAAAATGGATCGGAATGGCCGTGAGGGCCAACCGGATGCATAGCCAAGGTCTTCACGGACGTCCAAAATAATTTTGGAGTTTTGACGTCTAGATCCGGATCACCAAAAAATGGTATACTATAGCACACGAAAAATCGTTGAAATAGGGGTATGCGCTTCGGGGCTATTTTGACCTTGAAAATGGATCGGAATGGCCGTGAGGGCCAACCGGATGCATAGCCAAGGTCTTCACGGACGTCCACAAATAATTTTGGCAGTTTTGACGTTGGATCCGGATCACCCAAAAAATGGTATACTATAGCACAAAAATCGTCGAATAGGGTATGCGCGCTTCGATATCACATGCACAGCACGAAAAATCGTCGAAATAGGGGTACGGCTTCGGGGCTATTTTGACCTTGAAAATGGATCGGAATGCCGTGAGGGCCAACCGGATGCATAGCCAAGGTCTTCACGGACGTCCACAAATAATTTTGGCAGTTTTGACGTCGGGATCCGGATCACCCAAAAAATGGTATACTATAGCACACGAAAAATCGTCGAAATAGGGGTATGCGCGCTTCGGGGCTATTTTGACCTTGAAAATGGATCGGAATGGCCGTGAGGGCCAACCGGATGCATAGCCAAGGTCTCACGGACGTCCACAAATAATTTTGGAGTTTTGACATCGGGATCCGGATCACCAAAAAATGGTTACTATAGCACACGAAAAATCGTCGAAATAGGGGTATGCGCGCTTCGGGGCTATTTTGACCTTGAAAATGGATCGGAATGGCCGTGATGGCCAACCGGATGCATAGCCAAGGTCTTCACGGACGTCCACAAATAATTTTGGCAGTTTTGACGTCGGGATCCGGATCACCCAAAAAATGGTATACTATAGCACACGAAAAATCGTCGAAATAGGGGTATGCGCGCTTCGGGGCTATTTTGACCTTGAAAATGGATCGGAATGGCCGTGAGGGCCAACCGGATGCATAGCCAAGGTCTTCACGGACGTCCACAAATAATTTTGGCAGTTTTGACGTCGGGATCCGATCACCCAAAAAATGGTATACTATAGCACACGAAAAATCGTCGAAATAGGGGTATGCGCGCTTCGGGGCTATTTTGACCTTGAAAATGGATCGGAATGGCCGTGAGGGCAACCGGATGCATAGCCAAGGTCTTCACGGACGTCCACAAATAATTTTGGCAGTTTTGACGTCGGGATCCGGATCACCCAAAAATGGTATACTATAGCACACGAAAAATCGTCGAAATAGGGGTATGCGCGCTTCGGGCTATTTTGACCTTGAAAATGGATCGGAATGGCCGTGAGGGCCAACCGGATGCATAGCCAAGGTCTTCACGGACGTCCACAAATAATTTTGGCAGTTTTGACGTCGGGATCCGGATCACCCAAAAAATGGTATACTATAGCACACGAAAAATCGTCGAAATAGGGGTATGCGCGCTTCGGGGCTATTTTGACCTTGAAAATGGATCGGAATGGCCGTGAGGGCCAACCGGATGCATAGCCAAGGTCTTCACGGACGTCCACAAATAATTTTGGCAGTTTTGACGTCGGGATCCGGATCACCCAAAAAATGGTATACTATAGCACACGAAAAATCGTCGAAATAGGGGTATGCGCGCTTCGGGGCTATTTTGACCTTGAAAATGGATCGGAATGGCCGTGAGGGCCAACCGGATGCATAGCCAAGGTCTTCACGGACGTCCACAAATAATTTTGGCAGTTTTGACGTCGGGATCCGGATCACCCAAAAAATGGTATACTATAGCACACGAAAAATCGTCGAAATAGGGGTATGCGCGCTTCGGGGCTATTTTGACCTTGAAAATGGATCGGAATGGCCGTGAGGGCCAACCGGATGCATAGCCAAGGTCTTCACGGACGTCCACAAATAATTTTGGCAGTTTTGACGTCGGGATCCGGATCACCCAAAAAATGGTATACTATAGCACACGAAAAATCGTCGAAATAGGGGTATGCGCGCTTCGGGGCTATTTTGACCTTGAAAATGGATCGGAATGGCCGTGAGGGCCAACCGGATGCATAGCCAAGGTCTTCACGGACGTCCACAAATAATTTTGGCAGTTTTGACGTCGGGATCCGGATCACCCAAAAAATGGTATACTATAGCACACGAAAAATCGTCGAAATAGGGGTATGCGCGCTTCGGGGCTATTTTGACCTTGAAAATGGATCGGAATGGCCGTGAGGGCCAACCGGATGCATAGCCAAGGTCTTCACGGACGTCCACAAATAATTTTGGCAGTTTTGACGTCGGGATCCGGATCACCCAAAAAATGGTATACTATAGCACACGAAAAATCGTCGAAATAGGGGTATGCGCGCTTCGGGGCTATTTTGACCTTGAAAATGGATCGGAATGGCCGTGAGGGCCAACCGGATGCATAGCCAAGGTCTTCACGGACGTCCACAAATAATTTTGGCAGTTTTGACGTCGGGATCCGGATCACCCAAAAAATGGTATACTATAGCACACGAAAAATCGTCGAAATAGGGGTATGCGCGCTTCGGGGCTATTTTGACCTTGAAAATGGATCGGAATGGCCGTGAGGGCCAACCGGATGCATAGCCAAGGTCTTCACGGACGTCCACAAATAATTTTGGCAGTTTTGACGTCGGGATCCGGATCACCCAAAAAATGGTATACTATAGCACACGAAAAATCGTCGAAATAGGGGTATGCGCGCTTCGGGGCTATTTTGACCTTGAAAATGGATCGGAATGGCCGTGAGGGCCAACCGGATGCATAGCCAAGGTCTTCACGGACGTCCACAAATAATTTTGGCAGTTTTGACGTCGGGATCCGGATCACCCAAAAAATGGTATACTATAGCACACGAAAAATCGTCGAAATAGGGGTATGCGCGCTTCGGGGCTATTTTGACCTTGAAAATGGATCGGAATGGCCGTGAGGGCCAACCGGATGCATAGCCAAGGTCTTCACGGACGTCCACAAATAATTTTGGCAGTTTTGACGTCGGGATCCGGATCACCCAAAAAATGGTATACTATAGCACACGAAAAATCGTCGAAATAGGGGTATGCGCGCTTCGGGGCTATTTTGACCTTGAAAATGGATCGGAATGGCCGTGAGGGCCAACCGGATGCATAGCCAAGGTCTTCACGGACGTCCACAAATAATTTTGGCAGTTTTGACGTCGGGATCCGGATCACCCAAAAAATGGTATATACACACGAAAAATCGTCGAAATAGGGGTATGCGCGCTTCGGGGCTATTTTGACCTTGAAAATGGATCGGAATGGCCGTGAGGGCCAACCGGATGCATAGCCAAGGTCTTCACGGACGTCCACAAATAATTTTGGCAGTTTTGACGTCGGGATCCGGATCACCCAAAAAATGGTATACTATAGCACACGAAAAATCGTCGAAATAGGGGTATGCGCGCTTCGGGGCTATTTTGACCTTGAAAATGGATCGGAATGGCCGTGAGGGCCAACCGGATGCATAGCCAAGGTCTTCACGGACGTCCACAAATAATTTTGGCAGTTTTGACGTCGGGATCCGGATCACCCAAAAAATGGTATACTATAGCACACGAAAAATCGTCGAAATAGGGGTATGCGCGCTTCGGGGCTATTTTGACCTTGAAAATGGATCGGAATGGCCGTGAGGGCCAACCGGATGCATAGCCAAGGTCTTCACGGACGTCCACAAATAATTTTGGCAGTTTTGACGTCGGGATCCGGATCACCCAAAAAATGGTATACTATAGCACACGAAAAATCGTCGAAATAGGGGTATGCGCGCTTCGGGGCTATTTTGACCTTGAAAATGGATCGGAATGGCCGTGAGGGCCAACCGGATGCATAGCCAAGGTCTTCACGGACGTCCACAAATAATTTTGGCAGTTTTGACGTCGGGATCCGGATCACCCAAAAAATGGTATACTATAGCACACGAAAAATCGTCGAAATAGGGGTATGCGCGCTTCGGGGCTATTTTGACCTTGAAAATGGATCGGAATGGCCGTGAGGGCCAACCGGATGCATAGCCAAGGTCTTCACGGACGTCCACAAATAATTTTGGCAGTTTTGACGTCGGGATCCGGATCACCCAAAAAATGGTATATAGCACACGAAAAATCGTCGAAATAGGGGTATGCGCGCTTCGGGGCTATTTTGACCTTGAAAATGGATCGGAATGGCCGTGAGGGCCAACCGGATGCATAGCCAAGGTCTTCACGGACGTCCACAAATAATTTTGGCAGTTTTGACGTCGGGATCCGGATCACCCAAAAAATGGTATACTATAGCACACGAAAAATCGTCGAAATAGGGGTATGCGCGCTTCGGGGCTATTTTGACCTTGAAAATGGATCGGAATGGCCGTGAGGGCCAACCGGATGCATAGCCAAGGTCTTCACGGACGTCCACAAATAATTTTGGCAGTTTTGACGTCGGGATCCGGATCACCCAAAAAATGGTATACTATAGCACACGAAAAATCGTCGAAATAGGGGTATGCGCGCTTCGGGGCTATTTTGACCTTGAAAATGGATCGGAATGGCCGTGAGGGCCAACCGGATGCATAGCCAAGGTCTTCACGGACGTCCACAAATAATTTTGGCAGTTTTGACGTCGGGATCCGGATCACCCAAAAAATGGTATACTATAGCACACGAAAAATCGTCGAAATAGGGGTATGCGCGCTTCGGGGCTATTTTGACCTTGAAAATGGATCGGAATGGCCGTGAGGGCCAACCGGATGCATAGCCAAGGTCTTCACGGACGTCCACAAATAATTTTGGCAGTTTTGACGTCGGGATCCGGATCACCCAAAAAATGGTATACTATAGCACACGAAAAATCGTCGAAATAGGGGTATGCGCGCTTCGGGGCTATTTTGACCTTGAAAATGGATCGGAATGGCCGTGAGGGCCAACCGGATGCATAGCCAAGGTCTTCACGGACGTCCACAAATAATTTTGGCAGTTTTGACGTCGGGATCCGGATCACCCAAAAAATGGTATACTATAGCACACGAAAAATCGTCGAAATAGGGGTATGCGCGCTTCGGGGCTATTTTGACCTTGAAAATGGATCGGAATGGCCGTGAGGGCCAACCGGATGCATAGCCAAGGTCTTCACGGACGTCCACAAATAATTTTGGCAGTTTTGACGTCGGGATCCGGATCACCCAAAAAATGGTATACTATAGCACACGAAAAATCGTCGAAATAGGGGTATGCGCGCTTCGGGGCTATTTTGACCTTGAAAATGGATCGGAATGGCCGTGAGGGCCAACCGGATGCATAGCCAAGGTCTTCACGGACGTCCACAAATAATTTTGGCAGTTTTGACGTCGGGATCCGGATCACCCAAAAAATGGTATACTATAGCACACGAAAAATCGTCGAAATAGGGGTATGCGCGCTTCGGGGCTATTTTGACCTTGAAAATGGATCGGAATGGCCGTGAGGGCCAACCGGATGCATAGCCAAGGTCTTCACGGACGTCCACAAATAATTTTGGCAGTTTTGACGTCGGGATCCGGATCACCCAAAAAATGGTATACTATAGCACACGAAAAATCGTCGAAATAGGGGTATGCGCGCTTCGGGGCTATTTTGACCTTGAAAATGGATCGGAATGGCCGTGAGGGCCAACCGGATGCATAGCCAAGGTCTTCACGGACGTCCACAAATAATTTTGGCAGTTTTGACGTCGGGATCCGGATCACCCAAAAAATGGTATACTATAGCACACGAAAAATCGTCGAAATAGGGGTATGCGCGCTTCGGGGCTATTTTGACCTTGAAAATGGATCGGAATGGCCGTGAGGGCCAACCGGATGCATAGCCAAGGTCTTCACGGACGTCCACAAATAATTTTGGCAGTTTTGACGTCGGGATCCGGATCACCCAAAAAATGGTATACTATAGCACACGAAAAATCGTCGAAATAGGGGTATGCGCGCTTCGGGGCTATTTTGACCTTGAAAATGGATCGGAATGGCCGTGAGGGCCAACCGGATGCATAGCCAAGGTCTTCACGGACGTCCACAAATAATTTTGGCAGTTTTGACGTCGGGATCCGGATCACCCAAAAAATGGTATACTATAGCACACGAAAAATCGTCGAAATAGGGGTATGCGCGCTTCGGGGCTATTTTGACCTTGAAAATGGATCGGAATGGCCGTGAGGGCCAACCGGATGCATAGCCAAGGTCTTCACGGACGTCCACAAATAATTTTGGCAGTTTTGACGTCGGGATCCGGATCACCCAAAAAATGGTATACTATAGCACACGAAAAATCGTCGAAATAGGGGTATGCGCGCTTCGGGGCTATTTTGACCTTGAAAATGGATCGGAATGGCCGTGAGGGCCAACCGGATGCATAGCCAAGGTCTTCACGGACGTCCACAAATAATTTTGGCAGTTTTGACGTCGGGATCCGGATCACCCAAAAAATGGTATACTATAGCACACGAAAAATCGTCGAAATAGGGGTATGCGCGCTTCGGGGCTATTTTGACCTTGAAAATGGATCGGAATGGCCGTGAGGGCCAACCGGATGCATAGCCAAGGTCTTCACGGACGTCCACAAATAATTTTGGCAGTTTTGACGTCGGGATCCGGATCACCCAAAAAATGGTATACTATAGCACACGAAAAATCGTCGAAATAGGGGTATGCGCGCTTCGGGGCTATTTTGACCTTGAAAATGGATCGGAATGGCCGTGAGGGCCAACCGGATGCATAGCCAAGGTCTTCACGGACGTCCACAAATAATTTTGGCAGTTTTGACGTCGGGATCCGGATCACCCAAAAAATGGTATACTATAGCACACGAAAAATCGTCGAAATAGGGGTATGCGCGCTTCGGGGCTATTTTGACCTTGAAAATGGATCGGAATGGCCGTGAGGGCCAACCGGATGCATAGCCAAGGTCTTCACGGACGTCCACAAATAATTTTGGCAGTTTTGACGTCGGGATCCGGATCACCCAAAAAATGGTATACTATAGCACACGAAAAATCGTCGAAATAGGGGTATGCGCGCTTCGGGGCTATTTTGACCTTGAAAATGGATCGGAATGGCCGTGAGGGCCAACCGGATGCATAGCCAAGGTCTTCACGGACGTCCACAAATAATTTTGGCAGTTTTGACGTCGGGATCCGGATCACCCAAAAAATGGTATACTATAGCACACGAAAAATCGTCGAAATAGGGGTATGCGCGCTTCGGGGCTATTTTGACCTTGAAAATGGATCGGAATGGCCGTGAGGGCCAACCGGATGCATAGCCAAGGTCTTCACGGACGTCCACAAATAATTTTGGCAGTTTTGACGTCGGGATCCGGATCACCCAAAAAATGGTATACTATAGCACACGAAAAATCGTCGAAATAGGGGTATGCGCGCTTCGGGGCTATTTTGACCTTGAAAATGGATCGGAATGGCCGTGAGGGCCAACCGGATGCATAGCCAAGGTCTTCACGGACGTCCACAAATAATTTTGGCAGTTTTGACGTCGGGATCCGGATCACCCAAAAAATGGTATACTATAGCACACGAAAAATCGTCGAAATAGGGGTATGCGCGCTTCGGGGCTATTTTGACCTTGAAAATGGATCGGAATGGCCGTGAGGGCCAACCGGATGCATAGCCAAGGTCTTCACGGACGTCCACAAATAATTTTGGCAGTTTTGACGTCGGGATCCGGATCACCCAAAAAATGGTATACTATAGCACACGAAAAATCGTCGAAATAGGGGTATGCGCGCTTCGGGGCTATTTTGACCTTGAAAATGGATCGGAATGGCCGTGAGGGCCAACCGGATGCATAGCCAAGGTCTTCACGGACGTCCACAAATAATTTTGGCAGTTTTGACGTCGGGATCCGGATCACCCAAAAAATGGTATACTATAGCACACGAAAAATCGTCGAAATAGGGGTATGCGCGCTTCGGGGCTATTTTGACCTTGAAAATGGATCGGAATGGCCGTGAGGGCCAACCGGATGCATAGCCAAGGTCTTCACGGACGTCCACAAATAATTTTGGCAGTTTTGACGTCGGGATCCGGATCACCCAAAAAATGGTATACTATAGCACACGAAAAATCGTCGAAATAGGGGTATGCGCGCTTCGGGGCTATTTTGACCTTGAAAATGGATCGGAATGGCCGTGAGGGCCAACCGGATGCATAGCCAAGGTCTTCACGGACGTCCACAAATAATTTTGGCAGTTTTGACGTCGGGATCCGGATCACCCAAAAAATGGTATACTATAGCACACGAAAAATCGTCGAAATAGGGGTATGCGCGCTTCGGGGCTATTTTGACCTTGAAAATGGATCGGAATGGCCGTGAGGGCCAACCGGATGCATAGCCAAGGTCTTCACGGACGTCCACAAATAATTTTGGCAGTTTTGACGTCGGGATCCGGATCACCCAAAAAATGGTATACTATAGCACACGAAAAATCGTCGAAATAGGGGTATGCGCGCTTCGGGGCTATTTTGACCTTGAAAATGGATCGGAATGGCCGTGAGGGCCAACCGGATGCATAGCCAAGGTCTTCACGGACGTCCACAAATAATTTTGGCAGTTTTGACGTCGGGATCCGGATCACCCAAAAAATGGTATACTATAGCACACGAAAAATCGTCGAAATAGGGGTATGCGCGCTTCGGGGCTATTTTGACCTTGAAAATGGATCGGAATGGCCGTGAGGGCCAACCGGATGCATAGCCAAGGTCTTCACGGACGTCCACAAATAATTTTGGCAGTTTTGACGTCGGGATCCGGATCACCCAAAAAATGGTATACTATAGCACACGAAAAATCGTCGAAATAGGGGTATGCGCGCTTCGGGGCTATTTTGACCTTGAAAATGGATCGGAATGGCCGTGAGGGCCAACCGGATGCATAGCCAAGGTCTTCACGGACGTCCACAAATAATTTTGGCAGTTTTGACGTCGGGATCCGGATCACCCAAAAAATGGTATACTATAGCACACGAAAAATCGTCGAAATAGGGGTATGCGCGCTTCGGGGCTATTTTGACCTTGAAAATGGATCGGAATGGCCGTGAGGGCCAACCGGATGCATAGCCAAGGTCTTCACGGACGTCCACAAATAATTTTGGCAGTTTTGACGTCGGGATCCGGATCACCCAAAAAATGGTATACTATAGCACACGAAAAATCGTCGAAATAGGGGTATGCGCGCTTCGGGGCTATTTTGACCTTGAAAATGGATCGGAATGGCCGTGAGGGCCAACCGGATGCATAGCCAAGGTCTTCACGGACGTCCACAAATAATTTTGGCAGTTTTGACGTCGGGATCCGGATCACCCAAAAAATGGTATACTATAGCACACGAAAAATCGTCGAAATAGGGGTATGCGCGCTTCGGGGCTATTTTGACCTTGAAAATGGATCGGAATGGCCGTGAGGGCCAACCGGATGCATAGCCAAGGTCTTCACGGACGTCCACAAATAATTTTGGCAGTTTTGACGTCGGGATCCGGATCACCCAAAAAATGGTATACTATAGCACACGAAAAATCGTCGAAATAGGGGTATGCGCGCTTCGGGGCTATTTTGACCTTGAAAATGGATCGGAATGGCCGTGAGGGCCAACCGGATGCATAGCCAAGGTCTTCACGGACGTCCACAAATAATTTTGGCAGTTTTGACGTCGGGATCCGGATCACCCAAAAAATGGTATACTATAGCACACGAAAAATCGTCGAAATAGGGGTATGCGCGCTTCGGGGCTATTTTGACCTTGAAAATGGATCGGAATGGCCGTGAGGGCCAACCGGATGCATAGCCAAGGTCTTCACGGACGTCCACAAATAATTTTGGCAGTTTTGACGTCGGGATCCGGATCACCCAAAAAATGGTATACTATAGCACACGAAAAATCGTCGAAATAGGGGTATGCGCGCTTCGGGGCTATTTTGACCTTGAAAATGGATCGGAATGGCCGTGAGGGCCAACCGGATGCATAGCCAAGGTCTTCACGGACGTCCACAAATAATTTTGGCAGTTTTGACGTCGGGATCCGGATCACCCAAAAAATGGTATACTATAGCACACGAAAAATCGTCGAAATAGGGGTATGCGCGCTTCGGGGCTATTTTGACCTTGAAAATGGATCGGAATGGCCGTGAGGGCCAACCGGATGCATAGCCAAGGTCTTCACGGACGTCCACAAATAATTTTGGCAGTTTTGACGTCGGGATCCGGATCACCCAAAAAATGGTATACTATAGCACACGAAAAATCGTCGAAATAGGGGTATGCGCGCTTCGGGGCTATTTTGACCTTGAAAATGGATCGGAATGGCCGTGAGGGCCAACCGGATGCATAGCCAAGGTCTTCACGGACGTCCACAAATAATTTTGGCAGTTTTGACGTCGGGATCCGGATCACCCAAAAAATGGTATACTATAGCACACGAAAAATCGTCGAAATAGGGGTATGCGCGCTTCGGGGCTATTTTGACCTTGAAAATGGATCGGAATGGCCGTGAGGGCCAACCGGATGCATAGCCAAGGTCTTCACGGACGTCCACAAATAATTTTGGCAGTTTTGACGTCGGGATCCGGATCACCCAAAAAATGGTATACTATAGCACACGAAAAATCGTCGAAATAGGGGTATGCGCGCTTCGGGCTATTTTGACCTTGAAAATGGATCGGAATGGCCGTGAGGGCCAACCGGATGCATAGCCAAGGTCTTCACGGACGTCCACAAATAATTTTGGCAGTTTTGACGTCGGGATCCGGATCACCCAAAAAATGGTATACTATAGCACACGAAAAATCGTCGAAATAGGGGTATGCGCGCTTCGGGGCTATTTTGACCTTGAAAATGGATCGGAATGGCCGTGAGGGCCAACCGGATGCATAGCCAAGGTCTTCACGGACGTCCACAAATAATTTTGGCAGTTTTGACGTCGGGATCCGGATCACCCAAAAAATGGTATACTATAGCACACGAAAAATCGTCGAAATAGGGGTATGCGCGCTTCGGGGCTATTTTGACCTTGAAAATGGATCGGAATGGCCGTGAGGGCCAACCGGATGCATAGCCAAGGTCTTCACGGACGTCCACAAATAATTTTGGCAGTTTTGACGTCGGGATCCGGATCACCCAAAAAATGGTATACTATAGCACACGAAAAATCGTCGAAATAGGGGTATGCGCGCTTCGGGGCTATTTTGACCTTGAAAATGGATCGGAATGGCCGTGAGGGCCAACCGGATGCATAGCCAAGGTCTTCACGGACGTCCACAAATAATTTTGGCAGTTTTGACGTCGGGATCCGGATCACCCAAAAAATGGTATACTATAGCACACGAAAAATCGTCGAAATAGGGGTATGCGCGCTTCGGGGCTATTTTGACCTTGAAAATGGATCGGAATGGCCGTGAGGGCCAACCGGATGCATAGCCAAGGTCTTCACGGACGTCCACAAATAATTTTGGCAGTTTTGACGTCGGGATCCGGATCACCCAAAAAATGGTATACTATAGCACACGAAAAATCGTCGAAATAGGGGTATGCGCGCTTCGGGGCTATTTTGACCTTGAAAATGGATCGGAATGGCCGTGAGGGCCAACCGGATGCATAGCCAAGGTCTTCACGGACGTCCACAAATAATTTTGGCAGTTTTGACGTCGGGATCCGGATCACCCAAAAATGGTATACTATAGCACACGAAAAATCGTCGAAATAGGGTATGCGCGCTTCGGGGCTATTTTGACCTTGAAAATGGATCGGAATGGCCGTGAGGGCCAACCGGATGCATAGCCAAGGTCTTCACGGACGTCCACAAATAATTTTGGCAGTTTTGACGTCGGGATCCGGATCACCCAAAAAATGGTACTATAGCACAAAAAATCGTCGAAATAGGGGTATGCGCGCTTCGGGGCTATTTTGACCTTGAAAATGGATCGGAATGGCCGTGAGGGCCAACCGGATGCATAAAGGTCTTCACGGACGTCCACAAATAATTTTGGCAGTTTTGACGTCGGATCCGGATCACCCAAAAAATGGTATACTTAGCACACGAAAAATCATCGAAATAGGGGTATGCGCGCTTCGGGGCTATTTTGACCTTGAAAATGGATCGGAATGGCCGTGAGGGCCAACCGGATGCATAGCCAAGGTCTTCACGGACGTCCACAAATAATTTTGGCAGTTTTGACGTCGGGATCCGGATCACCCAAAAAATGGTATACTATAGCACACGAAAAATCGTCGAAATAGGGGTATGCGCGCTTCGGGGCTATTTTGACCTTGAAAATGGATCGGAATGGCCGTGAGGGCCAACCGGATGCATAGCCAAGGTCTTCACGGACGTCCACAAATAATTTTGGCAGTTTTGACGTCGGGATCCGGATCACCCAAAAAATGGTATACTATAGCACACGAAAAATCATCGAAATAGGGGTATGCGCGCTTCGGGGCTATTTTGACCTTGAAAATGGATCGGAATGGCCGTGAGGGCCAACCGGATGCATAGCCAAGGTCTTCACGGACGTCCACAAATAATTTTGGCAGTTTTGACGTCGGGATCCGGATCACCCAAAAAATGGTATACTATAGCACACGAAAAATCGTCGAAATAGGGGTATGCGCGCTTCGGGGCTATTTTGACCTTGAAAATGGATCGAATGGCCGTGAGGGCCAACCGGATGCATAGCAAGGTCTTCACGGACGTCCACAAATAATTTTGGCAGTTTTGACGTCGGGATCGGATCACCCAAAAATGGTATACTATAGCACACGAAAAATCATCGAAATAGGGGTATGCGCGCTTCGGGGCTATTTTGACCTTGAAAATGGATCGGAATGGCCGTGAGGGCCAACCGGATGCATAGCCAAGGTCTTCACGGACGTCCACAAATAATTTTGGCAGTTTTGACGTCGGGATCCGGATCACCCAAAAAATGGTATACTATAGCACACGAAAAATCGTCGAAATAGGGGTATGCGCGCTTCGGGGCTATTTTGACCTTGAAAATGGATCGGAATGGCCGTGAGGGCCAACCGGATGCATAGCCAAGGTCTTCACGGACGTCCACAAATAATTTTGGCAGTTTTGACGTCGGGATCCGGATCACCCAAAAAATGGTATACTATAGCACACGAAAAATCGTCGAAATAGGGGTATGCGCGCTTCGGGGCTATTTTGACCTTGAAAATGGATCGGAATGGCCGTGAGGGCCAACCGGATGCATAGCCAAGGTCTTCACGGACGTCCACAAATAATTTTGGCAGTTTTGACGTCGGGATCCGGATCACCCAAAAAATGGTATACTATAGCACACGAAAAATCGTCGAAATAGGGGTATGCGCGCTTCGGGGCTATTTTGACCTTGAAAATGGATCGGAATGGCCGTGAGGGCCAACCGGATGCATAGCCAAGGTCTTCACGGACGTCCACAAATAATTTTGGCAGTTTTGACGTCGGGATCCGGATCACCCAAAAAATGGTATACTATAGCACACGAAAAATCGTCGAAATAGGGGTATGCGCGCTTCGGGGCTATTTTGACCTTGAAAATGGATCGGAATGGCCGTGAGGGCCAACCGGATGCATAGCCAAGGTCTTCACGGACGTCCACAAATAATTTTGGCAGTTTTGACGTCGGGATCCGGATCACCCAAAAAATGGTATACTATAGCACACGAAAAATCGTCGAAATAGGGGTATGCGCGCTTCGGGGCTATTTTGACCTTGAAAATGGATCGGAATGGCCGTGAGGGCCAACCGGATGCATAGCCAAGGTCTTCACGGACGTCCACAAATAATTTTGGCAGTTTTGACGTCGGGATCCGGATCACCCAAAAAATGGTATACTATAGCACACGAAAAATCGTCGAAATAGGGGTATGCGCGCTTCGGGGCTATTTTGACCTTGAAAATGGATCGGAATGGCCGTGAGGGCCAACCGGATGCATAGCCAAGGTCTTCACGGACGTCCACAAATAATTTTGGCAGTTTTGACGTCGGGATCCGGATCACCCAAAAAATGGTATACTATAGCACACGAAAAATCGTCGAAATAGGGGTATGCGCGCTTCGGGGCTATTTTGACCTTGAAAATGGATCGGAATGGCCGTGAGGGCCAACCGGATGCATAGCCAAGGTCTTCACGGACGTCCACAAATAATTTTGGCAGTTTTGACGTCGGGATCCGGATCACCCAAAAAATGGTATACTATAGCACACGAAAAATCGTCGAAATAGGGTATGCGCGCTTCGGGGCTATTTTGACCTTGAAAATGGATCGGAATGGCCGTGAGGGCCAACCGGATGCATAGCCAAGGTCTTCACGGACGTCCACAAATAATTTTGGCAGTTTTGACGTCGGGATCCGGATCACCCAAAAAATGGTATACTATAGCACACGAAAAATCGTCGAAATAGGGGTATGCGCGCTTCGGGGCTATTTTGACCTTGAAAATGGATCGGAATGGCCGTGAGGGCCAACCGGATGCATAGCCAAGGTCTTCACGGACGTCCACAAATAATTTTGGCAGTTTTGACGTCGGGATCCGGATCACCCAAAAAATGGTATACTATAGCACACGAAAAATCGTCGAAATAGGGGTATGCGCGCTTCGGGGCTATTTTGACCTTGAAAATGGATCGGAATGGCCGTGAGGGCCAACCGGATGCATAGCCAAGG
Organism: Solanum lycopersicoides; assembly: GCA_022817965.1. Classification (NCBI taxonomy): domain Eukaryota; kingdom Viridiplantae; phylum Streptophyta; class Magnoliopsida; order Solanales; family Solanaceae; genus Solanum; species Solanum lycopersicoides. Next base: position 21,217 of record JAJJBR010002791.1, read on the forward strand.
TCTTCACGGACGTCCACAAATAATTTTGGCAGTTTTGACGTCGGGATCCGGATCACCCAAAAAATGGTATACTATAGCACACGAAAAATCGTCGAAATAGGGGTATGCGCGCTTCGGGGCTATTTTGACCTTGAAAATGGATCGGAATGGCCGTGAGGGCCAACCGGATGCATAGCCAAGGTCTTCACGGACGTCCACAAATAATTTTGGCAGTTTTGACGTCGGGATCCGGATCACCCAAAAAATGGTATACTATAGCACACGAAAAATCGTCGAAATAGGGTATGCGCGCTTCGGGGCTATTTTGACCTTGAAAATGGATCGGAATGGCCGTGAGGGCCAACCGATGCATAGCCAAGGTCTTCACGGACGTCCACAAATAATTTTGGCAGTTTTGACGTCGGGATCCGGATCACCCAAAAAATGGTATACTATAGCACACGAAAAATCGTCGAAATAGGGGTATGCGCGCTTCGGGCTATTTTGACCTTGAAAATGGATCGGAATGGCCGTGAGGGCCAACCGGATGCATAGCCAAGGTCTTCACGGACGTCCACAAATAATTTTGGCAGTTTTGACGTCGGGATCCGGATCACCCAAAAAATGGTATACTATAGCACACGAAAAATCGTCGAAATAGGGTATGCGCGCTTCGGGGCTATTTTGACCTTGAAAATGGATCGGAATGGCCGTGAGGGCCAACCGGATGCATAGCCAAGGTCTTCACGGACGTCCACAAATAATTTTGGCAGTTTTGACGTCGGGATCCGGATCACCCAAAAAATGGTATACTATAGCACACGAAAAATCGTCGAAATAGGGGTATGCGCGCTTCGGGGCTATTTTGACCTTGAAAATGGATCGGAATGGCCGTGAGGGCCAACCGGATGCATAGCCAAGGTCTTCACGGACGTCCACAAATAATTTTGGCAGTTTTGACGTCGGGATCCGGATCACCCAAAAATGGTATACTATAGCACACGAAAAATCGAAATAGGGGTATGCGCGCTTCGGGGCTATTTTGACCTTGAAAATGGATCGGAATGGCCGTGAGGGCCAACCGGATGCATAGCCAAGGTCTTCACGGACGTCCACAAATAATTTTGGCAGTTTTGACGTCGGGATCCGGATCACCCAAAAAATGGTATACTATAGCACACGAAAAATCGTCGAAATAGGGTATGCGCGCTTCGGGCTATTTTGACCTTGAAAATGGATCGGAATGGCCGTGAGGGCCAACCGGATGCATAGCCAAGGTCTTCACGGACGTCCACAAATAATTTTGGCAGTTTTGACGTCGGGATCCGGATCACCCAAAAAATGGTATACTATAGCACACGAAAAATCGTCGAAATAGGGGTATGCGCGCTTCGGGCTATTTTGACCTTGAAAATGGATCGGAATGGCCGTGAGGGCCAACCGGATGCATAGCCAAGGTCTTCACGGACGTCCACAAATAATTTTGGCAGTTTTGACGTCGGGATCCGATCACCCAAAAAATGGTATACTATAGCACACGAAAAATCGTCGAAATAGGGGTATGCGCGCTTCGGGGCTATTTTGACCTTGAAAATGGATCGGAATGGCCGTGAGGGCCAACCGGATGCATAGCCAAGGTCTTCACGGACGTCCACAAATAATTTTGGCAGTTTTGACGTCGGGATCCGGATCACCCAAAAAATGGTATACTATAGCACACGAAAAATCGTCGAAATAGGGTATGCGCGCTTCGGGGCTATTTTGACCTTGAAAATGGATCGGAATGGCCGTGAGGGCCAACCGGATGCATAGCCAAGGTCTTCACGGACGTCCACAAATAATTTTGGCAGTTTTGACGTCGGGATCCGGATCACCCAAAAAATGGTATACTATAGCACACGAAAAATCGTCGAAATAGGGTATGCGCGCTTCGGGCTATTTTGACCTTGAAAATGGATCGGAATGGCCGTGAGGAACCGGATGCATAGCCAAGGTCTTCACGGACGTCCACAAATAATTTGGCAGTTTTGACGTCGGGATCCGGATCACCCAAAAAATGGTATACTATAGCACACGAAAAATCGTCGAAATAGGGGTATGCGCGCTTCGGGGCTATTTTTGACCTTGAAAATGGATCGGAATGGCCGTGAGGGCCAACCGGATGCATAGAAGGTCTTCACGGACGTCCACAAATAATTTTGGCAGTTTTGACGTCGGAACAACGGTAGGGTTTTCCTCTCTGGAATCCTTTCTCTCCAAGAGTGAGAGTTCTTTCTAACAAAAGTCGACATATTGACACTAGCGGGCTATTCCACCCTTTGAATTGTTGAAATCTCATCTGTGTCGATAATCATCAGCCCAGTCTCTTAAACACGGATATCTCGAATCGAAAACTGCTATTAATTACGCAAATCAGTGTTGTTGGTATGGTTGCCTGGTCGCATGTCTAAGTAGTTGCGAAATATGAATGCTCATCCTATGTGAATTTTTGTTTTGGTTCGTAAGATATAGCAGAGCAATTTGTTCAATTATTGGTTCTAATCGGCGGATGAAATGATGTGGTGCCAATGTGAAAATGTTTGTTGTTGTTATTCACTCGGTGTTTGGAATATGTCTTAAAATGGCATTCCGTTTGATGACGACTGGAATACTTAAATTACTGTGCATGAACGCGTGTGAAAAACATTGATTGAGAATGTATTTGTTGGGAAGTAGCACGTAGTATGCGCTCGGTGGCTAATCATAAAGTGGAAAAATCGAGAAGCTAAAAACAACAATGAATCATCTCACCACCTTAAGAATTGGGTCTGTATTTTCAAGACCATATCCATCGAAAGTACGCTGCCGTTGTCCATCAACAACCGAACGTAGTGAACACTGTTGTTTTAAGATAAGGCCTAGAAATTGTAATAAGAATTTGCCCAGCACATTTGGTGATTGGAAATTTCGCGGCACCAGAATACTTAAGGCTGAGAGGTTTATCAAATATTTATTCAATAAATATGTGAGCGTCAGTGGGGGTCATGAACCCAAAGATCCTCTATCTACATGAATAGCTGGAATAAAGAAAAACCGAGGTGTGGGATCGAACCCACAACCTCTCGGTCAAACAAGAGAGCTAAGTACGGGAGAAAATTTTAACGATTAATCAAATAATGGGGACATGGAGTGGAGACCTTCGACATCCCACCTTACTCCTGATTCTGGGAGAGAGAGAGACAAAGAGAGAAATTAAAAGAAATATATATTAGTCTCTGAGTGCTGTGGGGGTTCGATCCCACAACCTCACTGACGTGCTGCGTGATTAACACTTAAGTAAGTTAACTTTTAAATGAAAATGCAAAAATACCAGGAAGGGCTCTGGGGGGTTCGAACCCAACACAACCTCTAAGTCAAGCGAAATAAAGAAAAAATAACATAAAGAGAGGCTGTGGCGGGTTTGATCCCACAACCTCAATGGTTAAGCCTGAAATGGACAAGGAAATAAATGGAAAATAAAGAAAGGCGGGCTGTGGGGGTTCGACCACCCACGAGACCCTCGGCCAAATCAAGAGGCGCAGAAGTTCTGAGAGAATAAGGGAACTTATAAAGAAATGTTGATCAGTGGGGTTCGACCTTAAGGGATCGCCAATATCATGAAGACACTTAAAGACACTAAAAACAAAAAGGATATAAGTTAAGTATTGTCCACGTGGACGTGGACCATTCGAACCAACGGGTTCTCCCTTGCGCACAAAGTTATCCCGTAATTGATGGCACATCATGCCATAACATCATGACGTGAATTAAATGTTTCAAACGCGAGATTAATGCCACCGGCCCCTTCTCTCACCTTCAAGACTCCGAGAAGCCATTTATCCCCTCTGGAGGCAATATATGTCGCAACACAGATATCATATTCATTTCCACTCATTATGGGTCCACTACATAAAATTACTTGAGCGCAAGACCTATAAAAGTCGTTAACGACACTATCGACATGAAGCCTCGCATGGCTGTATGTATACGACGCTCATAAGTCTACATACGCTTAAAAATTAGTGAACCTAAGATGTATGCTATATAAACGCAAACGATCTGCAACACCCTAGAAATTAATATGTAACGACGGTAGTGAAATAAACAGCAAATGGCCAAGTACATGGCAATATGAATGAAAATGCACATTGCAACAGTTTAACAATGGGGTGAAGTACTCTCAGTGCACGCAGCGAATATGTGCTTATATGTCTGAAGACATGGTGTGACAAAGAGTATGTATGACTCTGAAGGACTAAGTTAAATAAGATGAGAACCAATCCCTCAAATGAGCCTAAGTATTGTTACCAAAACGTACATCACATTTGAAGAGTGTAAAGTTTATATGAAGATTGTTACGAGGTTCTCGTAGTAAACTCTACCGAATCATAACACAGATATTGTGCAAAAATAACACACTTTATATAGAGCGATGCGAATGAGAAATCACAAACTATTAAAGAGTTCTTATAGATGTCTCTTCAATACTAGAAGCCTATGTCGTGTGCCACATGAAGTCATCAGTTGAAGTTGTAATGGAACTTTATACTCGTGAAGAGACACCTCTCGAGCGATAGACACTAGCCTATGAGCGGTGAGCCTTTCATTTCGGGAAGGGCGGAGGTTACACTGTAAACTCTCCATGAGATCCGAGGACTGTCTCGGGCTTGCCGGGTATCCTCAGCGGAGTTCTCCCTTATATATCTCCTGGTTCTTCGAGATCCTTAGCATTCTTGCCTCAATAAAGGGATGAGGGGGTGCATTAAAACTTCCCCATGTACGCTAGCAGTGTTTTGGGCTCACCCCTTGGACGAGTGATAGCTGCTCGACCTGCTTTTCATGTAGGCGCGGGGCAGCACCCTAGGTATTTTCGATCATGATGAACTCACGATATGATCTGGTTTCTGGTTTACAAGGTTTAAAGTCCCATATTGAAATGAATGAGGCAAGCCTCAAATGAAGCACATAATGAAATGAATGATACCATGGGTCGTTAATAGAATATTAAGGATAAATGTATACAAAGGTGAGTTAGATTCAAGTAAATGACAATTAGGTCATTCTTGGTCATTGCAAGTCAACAAGACCTAATGAAAAAGCTCATTGAAAAACCCGCTAACAAAAAAAATCCTAGGTTTTTAAGGCCCCTGGGGTGGGGTTTTACAACTGGCCTAATGAACGAAATGAAATGGAGTAAGCGTATGACTGAACGAAGCATACCTCCTGTGTTTTGCTATGAAGACTCTCTAAGGATAGGTCCCAATCTGTTTGAGCCATCGTTTCTTTTATTTCTGGGATGTCTTAAATGTTAAGTCCATGAGTCCGAAGGTCTCATGGCATATGAATAAATGATATTAAAAGGAGTTATGTGCTAACTACAAAGTGTGTTGTAATCTATATGATATGTGCTATGTGTAAATGTTATGTGTGTGTTGCAAATGTTGGAAAGTATGATGATGTATATTTATTCTCATGGCCATACCAGCTTCCTATTACCAAATCTGGCAAAAGCTTCACTTGACTTTCCTAATGCCAAATTTGGAAAGGTCATTGAGACTTTCCCTAATCAAATTTGGGACTCCTAAATCTCAATTGGCAAATCCCACTGAACTTGCTTCCAAAAATTCTGTCGTTTAGGAAAGAGCTATTCTTTCTAATGCATGTCCCTGGTGTGGTGCTTGCATCATAACCCATCACTTAGTACAAGTGTGGTACTAATCCTATACATCTATACTCATTTTTAAGGTGCAGGCACGTGGCGATAGACTACAGGATCGTTGTTTGCAGCTATACGACGTCAGCATTCATACCGGAGTTTGGTAGAGTTCTCCATGCTTTACCGAGGATGCACTTGTTTTTACCAATTCAGCTTAGTTTTAGAAGTTGAGCTAAATTTATTGGCAGCATGTTCCACCACTAAGCGTTTTCTTTAATCAATGTTTTGATTCAAGACTTTTGTATTTAAGGAATAGAGTATCCGTTTATGGCAATTATACAATTAAGATTATTGAAACATACTTACCTTTCAATTTAGATTATCTCTTAATGTTAGATGGTTGATAGGTGAACAATTATGAATGTATTAGAAATGTTTAGTAAGACAATATAAATTTACGAAATAAAAGTTTCAAAATTTTTCGCTACAAAGAATTAACAAGTCTATGATAGTAATGAATATGACGTATACAGGTAAAAGAGTGTTACTTTAGTCTCCCACAGAACTGAATTACATATAGAAGGCAGACAGATATGAGATCTCTTAGATTATACCGCATTTTTTTGGTGATCCGGATCCCGACGTCAAAACTTGCCAAAATTATTTGTGGACGTCCTGAAGACCTTGGCTATGGCATCCGGTTGGGCCCTCACGGCCATTCCGATCCATTTTCAAGTCAAAATACCCCCAAAGCGCGCATACCCCTATTTCGACGATTTTTCTGTGCTAATTATACACAATTTTTTGGTGATCCGGATCCCGAGTCAAAACTGCCAAAATTATTTGTGGACGTCCGTGAAGACCTTGCTATGCATCCGGTTGCCCTCACGGCATTCCGATCCATTTTCAAGGTCAAAATAGCCCCGAAGCGCGCATACCCTATTTCGACGATTTTTCGTGTGCTATAGATCGCGGATCCCAACGTCAAAATCTAAAATTATTTGTGGACGTCCGTGAAGACCTTGGCTATGCATCCGGTTGCCCCTCACGGCCATTCCGATCCATTTTCAAGGTCAAATAGCCCCGAAGCGCGCATACCCCTATTTCGACGATTTTTCGTGTGCTATGGTGATCCGGATCCCGAAGTCAAAACTGCAAAATTATTTGTGGACGTCCGTGAAGACCTTGGCTATGCATCCGTTTGCCCTCAGGCCATTCCGATCATTTTCAAGGTCAAAATAGCCCCGAGAGCGCGCATACCCCTATTTCGACGATTTTTCGTGTGCTATAGTATACCATTTTTTGGGTGATCCGGATCCCGTCAAAACTCCAAAATTATTTGTGGACGTCGTGAAGACCTTTATGCATTCGGTTGGCCCTCACGGCCATTCCGATCCATTTTCAAGGTCAAAATAGCCCCGAGGCGCGCATACCCTATTTCGACGATTTTTCGTGTGCTATAGTATACCATTTTTTGGGTGATCCGATCCCGACGTCAAAACTCCAAAATTATTTGTGACTCCGTGAAGACCTTGGTATGCATCCGGTTGGCCCTCACGGCCATTCCGATCCATTTTCAAGGTCAAAATAGCCCCGAAGCGCGCATACCCCTATTTCAGATTTTTCGTGTGCTATAGTATACATTTTTTGGTGATCCGAGATCCCGACGTACAAACTGCAAAATTATTTGTGGACGTCCGTGAAGACCTTGGCTATGCATCCGTTGGCCTCTACGGCCATTCCGATCCTTTCAAGCAAAATAGCCCCGAAGCGCGCATACCCCTATTTCGATTTTTTCGTGTGTTATAGTATACCATTTTTTGGTGATCCGGATCCCGAGTCAAAACTGCCAAAATTATTTGTGGACGTCCGTGAAGACCTTGGCTATGCATCCGGTTGGCCTCACGGCCATTCCGATCCATTTTCAAGTCAAAATAGCCCCGAAGCGCGCATACCCCTATTTCGACGATTTTTCGTGTGCTATAGTATACCATTTTTTGGGTGATCCGGATCCCGAGTCAAAACTGCCAAAATTATTTGTGGACGTCCGTGAAGACCTTGGTATGCATCGGTTGGCCTCACGGCCATTCGATCCATTTTCAAGTCAAAATAGCCCCGAAGCGCGCATACCCCTATTTCGACGATTTTTCGTGTGCTATAGTAAACCATTTTTTGGTGATCCGGATCCCGATTCAAAACTGCCAAATTATTTTGGACGTCCGTGAGGACCTTGCTATGCATCCGGTTGGCCTCACGGCCATTCCGACCATTTTCAAGGTCAAAATAGCCCCGAAGCGCGCATACCCCTATTTCGACGATTTTCGTGTTCTATAGTATATACCATTTTTTGGGTGATCCGATCCCGACGTCAAAACTGCAAAATTATTTGTGGACTGCCGTGAAGACCTTGGCTATGCATCCGGTTGGCCCTCACGCCATTCCGATCCATTTTCAAGGTCAAAATAGCCCCGAAGCGCGCATACCCTATTTCGACGATTTTTCGTGTGCTATAGTATACCATTTTTTGGTGATCCGGATCCCGATGTCAAAACTGCCAAATTATTTGTGGACGTCCGTGAAGACCTTGGCTATTGCATCCGGTTGGCCCTCACGGCATTCCGATCCATTTTCAAGTCAAAATAGCCCCGAAGCGCGCATACCCTATTTCGACGATTTTTCTGTGGCTAAAAGTCCAATTTTTTGGTGATCCGGATCCCGAGTCAAAACTGCCAAAATTATTTGTGGACGTCGTGAGACCTTGCTATGCATCCGGTTGCCCTCACGGCCATTCCGATCCATTTTCAAGGTCAAAATAGCCCCGAAGCGCGCATACCCTATTTCGACGATTTTTTCGTGTAGCTTTTTGGTGATCCGGATCCACGTCAAAAACTGCAAATTTATTTTGTGGACGTCCGTGAAGACTGGCTATGCATCCGGTTGGCCCTCAGGCCATTCCGATCCATTTTCAAGGTCAAATAGCCCCGAAGCGCGCATACCCCTATTTCGAGATTTTTCGTGTGCTATAGTACCTTTTTTGGGTGATCCGGATCCCGAGTCAAAACTGCAAAATTATTTGTGGACGTCCGTGAAGACCTTGGCTATGCATCCGTTGGCCCTCAGGCCATTCCGATCATTTTCAAGGTCAAAATAGCCCCGAAGCGCGCATACCCCTATTTCGACGATTTTTCTGTGCTATAGTATACCATTTTTTGGTGATCCGGATCCCACGTCAAAACTCCCAAAATTATTTGTGGACGTCGTGAAGACCTTGGCTATGCATCGGTTGGCCCTCACGGCCATTCCGATCATTTTCAAGGTCAAAATAGCCCCGAAGCGCGCATACCCCTATTTCGACGATTTTTCGTGTGCTATAGTATACCATTTTTTGGGTGATCCGATCCCGACGTCAAAACTCCAAAATTATTTGTGACTCCGTGAAGCACTTGGTATGCATCCGGTTGGCCTCACGGCCATTCCGATCCATTTTCAGGTCAAAATAGCCCGCAGCGCGCATACCCCTATTTCACGATTTTTCGTGTGCTATAGTATACATTTTTTGGTGATCCGGATCCCGACGTCAAAACTGCAAAATTATTTGTGGACGTCCGTGAAGACCTTGGCTATGCATCCGTTGGCCCTCACGGCCATTCCGATCATTTTCAAGTCAAAATAGCCCCGAAGCGCGCATACCCCTATTTCGCATATTTTTCGTGTGCTATAGTATACCATTTTTTGGGTGATCCGGATCCCGAGTCAAAACTGCCAAAATTATTTGTGGACGTCCGTGAAGACCTTGGCTATGCATCCGTTGGCCTCAGGCCATTCGCGATCCATTTTCAAGTCAAAATAGCCCCGAAGCGCGCATACCCCTATTTCGACGATTTTTCGTGTGCTATAGTATACCATTTTTTGGGTGATCCGGATCCCGAGTCAAAACTGCCAAATTTATTTGTGGACGTCCGTGAAGACCTTGGTATGCATCGGTTGGCCTCACGGCCATTCCGATCCATTTTCAAGTCAAAATAGCCCCGAAGCGCGCATACCCTATTTCGACGATTTTTCGTGTGCTATAGTATACCATTTTTTGGTGATCCGGATCCCGAGTCAAAACTGCCAAAATTATTTGTGGACGTCCGTGAAGACCTTGCTATGCATCCGGTTGGCCCTCACGGCCATTCCGATCCATTTTCAGTCAAAATAGCCCGAAGCGCGCATACCCCTATTTCGACTATTTTTCGTGTGCTATAGTATACATTTTTTGGGTGATCCGGATCCCGAGTCAAACTGCCAAAATTATTTGTGACGTCCGTGAAGACCTTGGCTATGCATCCGGTTGGCCCTCACGGCCATTCCGATCCATTTTCAAGGTCAAAATAGCCCCGAAGCGCGCTACCCCTATTTCGACGATTTTTCGTGTGCTATAGTATACCATTTTTGGGTGATCCGAATCCCGAGTCAAAACTCAAAAATTATTTGTGGACGTCCGTGAAGACCTTGGCTATGCATCCGGTTGGCCTCACGCCATTCCGATCCATTTTCAAGGTCAAAATAGCCCCGAAGCGCGCATACCCTATTTCGACGATTTTCGTGTGCTATAGTATACCATTTTTTGGGTGATCCGGAATCCGACGTCAAAACTGCCAAAATATTTGTGGACGTCCGTAGACCTTGGCTATGCATCCGGTTGGCCCTCACGGCCATTCCGATCCATTTTCAAGTCAAAATAGCCCCGAAGCGCGCATACCCTATTTCGAGATTTTTCGTGTGCTATAGTATACCATTTTTTGGGTGATCGGATCCCGACGTCAAAATGCCAAAATTATTTTGGACGTCGTGAAGACCTTGGCTATGCATCCGGTTGGCCCTCACGGCATTCGCGATCCATTTTCAAGGTCAAAATAGCCCCGAACGCATACCCCTATTTCGATGATTTTTCGTGTGCTATAGTATACCATTTTTTGGGTGATCTGATCGCCGCCTCGGAACGTCG
>JAJJBR010002792.1:0-19855 GCA_022817965.1 Solanum lycopersicoides
GCTGGACTTGTTGAGTGCATTCCTCTAGTGTGATTGTCCCTTTTTTCGACGTTCACGTGGAATATATCGAAAAAATTGGTTGCTCATCATCCATATTAGTCTGCACGTCTCCTTTAGATGGTGAAAGCTTGATGGAAACCTCTTCCGTCCTCTTCTTAGACATCTTGGTAGCAGCCCATTGAACTTTACTATCTTCGAAATCAATTGAGTCGGCTTCTTCATATTTTTTCATATTTGATCTTCCAGAATTTAAGTAGAATTTTGCATCTGCAAAATATGACTCTGTCTCAGTGAAAGGATTGATGTCTGCATCAATTTTGACGACTTCACCATCTTTCATATACTTCATGCATTGATGCAAAGTAGATGGCACCACTCCATTTTCATGAACCCAAGGACGTCCGAGCAACAAGTTGTATGATGTTTTGGCGTCTATGACATGAATCAAAGTGTTTGATTTCACATCGCCAATAGACAATCCTACACGAATCTTCCCTATGGATCGTTGTCCTCCTTGATTGAAACCTTGAATCGTTAGGTTATTTTTGGACAATTCATCAATAGAGATACCAAGTTTTTTCAGAACAACTTTTGGCATGATATTGACTGCCGAACCACCATCGATTAGTATGCGATTGAGATGTTGCTCTCGAATAGACCCTACAACAAACAAGGGTCTATTATGTAGCTTAGACCCTAACAACAAGTCATCATCTGTGAAGGATATTGTAGCACAACATGAGGCAATTTTTTCATCACTTTGATGTTCTTGTGTTATTGTTGGATTGTGCTCACCTTCGTTTCCCTTTGTTTCGTCTGTGCTGGAAATAACATGTGTTGCACAAATTTGACTACCACAAAAGAATTTTGTAGGAAAGAATTCATCCAATGTAATGGGCCTTCGAACCTTCTGCGATGAAGGACCATTGATCTTTCGAATAGTACAAGGCTTGAAACTTTTTGATGGTTGTAGTTTATCCACATCGCTCCTTGTCGCTCTTGTCTTAGGAAGTCGTATCCTAAGAACTACTTGATGTCTCTGCTTCTTACGAGTAACCAAAGTCCAACCATCAACTTCATTTTCCTTGTGGTTGTCTATCTCTAGTGAACCCTCAAGAGTTTTCCTTGGAACATCAACTTTAACAGGCGCTAAACTTCCAAATTGCAAAAAGGTGGCGTTTGGAATAGATGGTGACCTTGAGCACTTCTTTTGATTTGGTGCTACACTAGCATGATTTGCCTCCGCTGTTTCATCTTGGTCAATGATGATTTTTCCTTCACTTACCAACATCATGATTTTCTCCTTCAAGATAAAACATTTACTTGTCGGGTGGCCAAGGACGCGATGAAACTTGCAATATCTAGGATCACCAACCTTATTGATCTCTTCAGGCCTCTTAGACTCAGGAAGATCAATAACCTTCTTAGCCAATAGTTCCTCAAGAATCATAGGTACATCTTAATCTAGAAATGGGTAGACCTTTGCCTCTAACTCCCTCAAGGTTGGGCGTCGCCTCTCCTCCCTTGGATATTGACTTGGGGCTTCTTCCTCTTTTAGTTTACTCTTGGTGGTGACCTTTACAGAAGTTGCTTTCACCGCAATAGATTCCTTAGTCTGGATCTTTGAGGTCATACCTTTCTTGAACTCCTTCTTTTCCTTCGTCAAATCAGCAAAAGGAGATGTCTTCCCATGACTTGCGATGCTCAACTCCATGTCATGCGCTCGTGTAGCAAGTTCTTCAAAAGTTCGCGGCTTGATTCCCTGTAGTATGTATAGAAGTCCCCAATGCATACCCTGAATGCACATTTCCACAACAGATATTTCAGAAAGACGATCTTTGCAGTCTAGGCTCAACGATCTCCAACGATTGATGTAATCCACCACAGGCTCGTCCTTTCTTTGCTTAGTGCCACTCAACTCTATCATGCTTACGGTTCGGCGAGTACTGTAGAAACGATTGAGAAATTCCTTCTCAAGTTGCTCCCAACTATCAATGGACTCATGTTCCAGGTCAATATACCAGTCGAAGGCATTCCCTTTCAGCGAACGAACAAATTGTTTTACCAAAAGATAGCCATGTGTTCCAGCATTGCTACAAGTTTCAACAAAGTGGGCAATTTGCTGCCTTGGGTTCCCTTTGCCATCAAAATGTTGTAGCTTTGGTGGTTGATAATTTGCTGGCATTGATAGACAATCAATCCATCTGGTATATGGCTTGGAGTAATACAAGGAACTTTGTGGTGTTCCGCCATATTGAGCCCTGATAGTGTTCGTTATCATGTCTTGCAATTGTTGGACAGATAGTGCAGCAACTGAAGCAGATTGTTTCTCCTTTTGAAACTTGGACTTTGCTAGAGATTCCTCAACATCCTTGTTTCGTTGATCAAAACCAGTTTGACAAGTGGGAACGTGACTTGACTTTCCAGGCGTAAAGGCCTCCAACTTGTTCATAAGTTGAGCAATATGAAGATTTTTGTCATCAACGGATTTCTTCAAGGTCTCAATGGTTTGCTCCATCATCGCAAACTTCTCGTCCATGTCAGTTGAGTCAGCCATCAAAGCATTGACATTCATTGAAGTTGGAGAATCCATTGAATCTTCCGAATCACCAAAGTTGGAGCCAATTTGAGAAGATTCTCCGAAGAATACAGACGCAAGATTTCCCCTAGGTGTTGCACTTACGACCATCGTATGAGAGTTGTTGCTTTTCATCGCCTCCAAAGAAGTGAAGTATTCCGATCCATCTAGCCCACTGTTTTTGAAGTTACGCCGAGTAATAGGGCCAACATGACTGAGACCAGTAGACACGGCATCAGTAGACTCCTTGTTAGACAAATCACAACTCTTTCTGAACGTCATTGCAGTAGTAGCCTCTGTAGTTTCTGAATTGTAAGAGAAAGAGATGAAGAGCAGAATTGGTCCCACTGGGCGTGCCAAATTTGTTCGCAACAAATTTTCGTAAGCGCGGAAAATTAACTGCAAGCAAAATAAATAAAAGAAAAATGTGATTTTTATTAATGAATCGTTGTGAGTACAATTCCGTTGTTCTCTTGATTTTCTCTCCTAAGTTTCTCCGAGATTCGAGGGCCTTCAGTAGCGTATTTCCCGAATTGTTGGATGATGTATACCTCCTTGAGATGTTGTCGATCTCCAAGACGTCGGAAAGAGCTTCGTCGTTGTAGGTCGATCTCCGGGAAGAACTCCGTTGATCACTCCTTCGAAGAACTATCTATGTTAATATTGTAGTTTTCTCCAATTTGCTGAATGCTTATTGAAGAGTTTTTTTTTCGATCCTTTGAATGTCATGTTCATCCCCTATTTATAGTTGTAGGGGGTGGACAAGGTTGCATATGATTGGGCAAAGAATGTCATTTTGACACTTGGCGTGCTGTAATTAGTTCTTGCACTTGACTGGGACTAACACCTCATTTGGACATGTGGCGTCACCTTGTTGTTTTCGGATGCCCAGTCATCGTGACACGTGGAATGAGTTTGGGCTTCAAGGTGAAATGGACCTTGGATTTCAACTTTAATAAAATGAACTCATTTATTTGTAAAGCCCAAATTAATCATTCAGCCCAAATGGACATGGATTTAATTCAAATTTTGTATGAATTTGATCCAATTGCAATTTATGTGTCTATAACCACCATAATTTGTTCCTTTTTAACAAACACCGTTGGCTGATGTGGGATCAGAATTTTGGAGGGGTATTAATAGATGATACATATGTTGTTCCAGAACTCATTAGTCCAATTGATAGTGAAAATGTTCGAGAATCATTGTGTTTTACTTCAACTCATTTGAACACATTAGAAAACAAATGAGATTCACACAGTTTTTCTTCATTCCTTCAATCAAAATCATTACAATACGAACACAATTGAAGACATTTACAATAGAAAAGCCTATCAAAATCAACCAACAATGTTTAAAAAGGAATAAATTATGGGTGGTTTAATGATTCAATAGGAAAATGATGTAGTTGAAGTACCTGAGGGGAAAAACCCAACAAGTGTAGGGATCTGTTTATGAGTTCGACCTTCTTTTTTTGTATTTTAAAGTTTTAAATGTCTCTTCATTGAGATACATGTATCATTACTTGCGAGTTACATGTATTCATCGATTTTAAAGATCGAGATACATAATTTTTTACTTTGAATTAAAGGGTGTAACTAATTTCCTTCTATAACTTTCGTATTCGATTTCAAAGATTGATGAACTCGAATGCCTCAACAATACTACGATTTTCACTACTTTCATGTATCTGAGTATTGTAAACTCCATCTTCTTCATCAATTCCTTACTTTGTAGCCTAGAGTTTTGAATATTTGGTCATTGAGATACATATATCATTACTCGTGACATACATGTATGATGTATCCATTGATTTTAAAAGTCGAGATACACAATTATTATTTTAAATTAAAGGATGTAACTTATTTCCTTCTATAATTTTCATATTCAATTTTAGAGATTCATCAACCCGAATACCTTAACACCAAATCAATATTAAGCGTTAAATCATTTATTTTCCAATAAAGATTTGAATTAGATTTAAGTATCTTAAATTGGAATTTCCTTCATAGTTGGTGACTAGATTGAAGGGTTTTTTCTTGAACTTTAAATGCAGAAAGAATGTGACTGGTAGTACGTAGCTAGTAACACACAACAAAATTAGATTTCATATTAAAAGTGATAATACTGTGGTATTGAAAGTAGAACAAAAAAGAAGACGAAGTTACAATTTCAGAATTACTAATGTTTAAGATTTAGGTTTCATATTAAAACTAATAATAGTTTATACAAAAGGATCCCCTAAATCCGTTTTATTTGTTAATACATCATCATTTACTCCTCTAATTAAGAAATTAAGTTACAAAATTTAATTCAAATCAAATAAATCATGTATCTCAACCTTTTAAATCTGCTAGATACATGTATCTAACGGACATAATATATATATATATATATATATATATATAGCAAAGCCTCATTTATATTATACGTTAAAAATTTGGTTCATCTATATTATTTTCGTTTGAAAAAAAACTCATACATGTCATTATAAGTTAACTCAAAACCCATTTGATTATGCAAAATCATTTAGTCCATGTGGCTAAGATAATTCCACCACGTCATTAGTATACATATTTTTTACATCAGCCAAATTTCTAAAACCTATTTGAATTTTTAAAAAAAAAATAAACAGCCAAATTAAAAATTACGCTAAAATTACGGTTTAACACTACACCTAACTTTTCAAGTTGAATATTGGTTATTTATATTTGTATTTGTATTTTTTAGTTTTAATTTATTTCTATTATTTTTTTAAGATTTTTTATTATTATTCAAATTTTTTCTAGTCACAGTGTAATTGAAGTTTGATATAATTTGGGTGTAATTATAAGAGTGTAATAACACTCAATTACACTAAATCTCAATTATATCGTGGCTCAACATAAATTCCGAAAAAATAAAAAATATTACCTAAGATTCTAAATTAAACACAAACATTTTTGTTTTATAGCTAGTAGTCAAAATAAAACCCAAATTTTAGTACTAGCCACACACGGAAAGTCAATTCCTTTATTAATAAGGATTACTTGAGGGAGAAAAAATAAGGAAATTTATGGAAATTTATCCTAGTACTACTCAAACAAGGATAATATATGACGATTATAAATACAACAAAAACCCTTCCACAAATTATAATTATAGCCTAATAAATTTATTTCTCCTATTGTCCACAAAATTAACAAGAATGGGAAAGAAAAATCAAGAATGTGAAATATCAATCCGTCAAGCTATAATGGGCAACATGGATCGTCCAAATCGTTTTGACTATTTGTTTAATTCGTTCTTTGGATGCAAAAGGCGAAAAAATAAGAGAAGTGTTTTCTATCCCGATTATTCTCAACCTTTACTCCGACCTCAACCCTCAACTCGACCTCAATTCGACTTCGGCTTAGAGCATTTCATGAGTATTAATAAGCGTAGTAGTAGTGTCCCCTTAAAGAAACCTGAAATTGAGTCGAATAAGAGTATCAAGAGGCTTCAATTTAATAATGAATTAGATTTTCAGTCAAAGTATCCTTTTTTGGCTGAAATAGGGATGTTATCCATATGATGAAAAGTTGAAGATTGAAGAATCAAAATTTAAATTTACGATTGAAATTCAAAAGTTTGACAGTCACGAAATATAAAATTAAAATAGAAAAAGTGAGAAGATGTAATTCTATGAATTTTGTACATTTTCTTTCGGGCATACTTTTAGCTCCGAATAAACTTTCTTATTGTTAATTAATAGAATATTTTATCCTTCTATTCATAAACATTTTATTTTAATTAAGTTTATTTTGTTGTTTTATTTTCGTTTTTATTTTAAAAACATTACGTTGCATATCCACTAAAAAAAATGCGGCCATAAGCCACGCAAGAAACCTTTAACTAAATTATATATGGAAACAACCACCAATAACTATAACACACAATAAATCGTTTTTATCATTCTTTTTATAAGAAAAAAAAGAGGTGCGTGTTTGAGTTTTGGTCGAAACATATTCTGCTATTATATTTTGAATGCTTACTGAAGATGTTGCTCCATTAAGAAAAACTAAATGATAAAACAACTACTACTATTGTACCTTAATCCAAACTCAAATTTTGGTCTGATATATAAATATGATGTCACTCTATTAAGAGACACCATAATAACAACTATGATGCCTTAATCTAAACTCAAATTGTGGTCAGATATATGAATCCTCACTGAGAATGTCGCTCTATTAAAATTTTAACTATCAGTTCCCTTATCAGTGCTCAGATGAGTTTGAATAGTAATTTTCAGTATAACTGGCCTTTACAGTTTTCAAGTTGTATTTTGTATATCATGAAGACATTATAAAAAGAGAGATTCACTTAATATATAACAACAAATGTATTGATCGAAACAAGTGATATCAAATACAAATAGAAATAATTTGGAAGAAGAGGGCACTCTCTGTTCTCATCAGTCCCATCAAATGAGTGGAAGATATTGGTGAAACCATTTCGGAGGGCTGAAATTATAGTTATATTTATTGTTATCAAAGATTAAAAACACAAAAAGATAGTTGTCCGATAGATGCAAAACGATATGCAACACAATTGATAAGCATTGTATCTTGCAGAAATCATATGCAAGATACTTGAACACCGAATGGTATGATGAGTAACGATCTGTACAAATTCATTTAGCTGAAACTAAGCTCCCAAGAACTGCAAACCAGCAAATATAACATATTAGAATTATAGCAGAGCACACACAATCAGTCCATATGTTAGAGACATAACACAAATTTCAAAGAGTTGTAAAAAGTCAGTCTACTTATTGTGCTAATTGTACTTGGAACCTTTGTTTGATAGCTTCTGATTGGTTCACTCAGGATTATAAAAGGTCAGTCTACTTAGGTACCTGCAATTGAGATTAGATGA
Source organism: Solanum lycopersicoides (assembly GCA_022817965.1). Taxonomy (NCBI): domain Eukaryota; kingdom Viridiplantae; phylum Streptophyta; class Magnoliopsida; order Solanales; family Solanaceae; genus Solanum; species Solanum lycopersicoides. Next base: position 7,478 of record JAJJBR010002792.1, read on the forward strand.
GATTATAATTGCAGGAAAGTATATATCTTCCTTACTTTTGTGCTTTTTGGTGACCGCAAAGGAAGCTTTTTGAAATTATCAACTAGGTTCAATAGAGGAGATCCATCATAGGGAACCAACAAAGATGGCTTGATTTTAGCCCAAGTTAGTATTTTGAACTCTTCAACTTGATAATTCTGAAGACCTAACCAAACGCTTGGTCAAAGAACTTAGCGGTAAACTTGAGGTACTAATGGAGGGTAAGATTTTTTGGAATGACTTTGCTAACTCTATAATTTGCATTAAACATGAATTTTAGACGCTTGCATTCAAATATAAGATTTAAATATTTAACTCTATTCTTGGAATTAGTGTTTTTGCAAGTTAGTTTGTATAGTATGAAATAAGGACTTGGTACTAAAATTATGTTCTATATCTGCTGTAAATAATTTCACGGAGAAGATAATTTTGGTTCTCCGTATTGTTGTATGTATTAGTTACTAATTAAATTTTTGGTCTGTTGTGCAAGACACTTTGATCTTGGAGCTGAGTATGTAAGTGGAAGTGAGCGAGATTTGAGCTGAGTATGTAAGTGCAAGACACTTTGATCCATTTCTCACTTTTTTTCATCCATACATGTATGGGAGTTTAGTACTTTTTTAAGTGTGAAAGTTTCTGGGTATTTTAGCAACAAACTTTTTCCTTTTAATAAGTACACTTCAAGTGATTAGGAGCAACTTTCACATATAGCAAACATAAAATTCATATTTGTATGTTATAACAAAGTTTGCATAATTGCGCTCCATAGCAAACATAAATATGTATAATTCGCTATACATATACAAAAAAATCAATTGTATAATTCGCTATACATATACAAAAGAAAGCAGTTGTATACAAATCAATTGTATAATTTGTGTATGTATAAAACGAGAAAGAGAAAAAGACAAAAGAAAATTAGATAGGAGAATATTTATATTGTATAATTATAAGTGTATAGGACGAAGATATATGTATTTGCAAGTGTATATATAATTTTCTCTCACTTTATACAAACAGAAACACAATTTATACATTTCGTTTATGTATGTATAAGTGATAGAGGCGAGGGTGGCGAGCGAGATCTAGGAGAGTGGCGAGTGAGACCTGGGAGAAGGGAGAGAGGGGAATATAAAATATATGTGTATAAACATAAAAACTGCAACAAGGTGGTACGTAAACTAGCAGTAATAAAAATAAAATATTACTCAGAAGACACCTACTTAAAAAATAAAAGATAAAAATATTTGTCGAAATGCTAATACTATCAACATGGACGGCGGTCATAGTAAACATTTGGTGATTGCCTATTGGTTCTATACTAGATACAGAATACTGATACATCAATTTTGTGTTTACGGCATTCCATTTGTTCCCATAATTCTATCTAATTGCTACTAAAATAATCTGATAATTAAATTTCTTAATACCAATAATGTAATTAATTAGTGTCGTTATCCCTACAGCTAAAACGTCATTAGTCCTTTACCTAATATAATGAAGCCCACAAGGTACTGGCACTTTGCACGGCCTGGTACGAAGTACCTTGAAATTCTACTAACAACACGAGAAAGAAAAAAAATCTGAATTAATCGAAGCAATTGATGGGCGTTAAAGCAAGCAAATTGAGATGGGAATGGTTGGGAAACGGCTAAAACTCAGTGGAGCTGCCGTTATGACATCTAGAGGTTATGTTCCTGTTGCCGTTGGAGTAAACCTTAATGAATCGAAATGATTTATGGTACACACAACGGCTCTCTACGATGCTGAATTTTTATGTTTATACACATATATTTTATCCGATCTGTTGCACTATTAAAATTTTAACTATCAGCCCCCCTTATCAGTGATCAGATGACTTCAAATAGTAATTTCAGTATAACTGATCTTTACAATTTTCAAGCTGGATTCTGTAGTGAGTCTGCACTTTAGAGTCTGCACTTTAGAGTTTGTATTAATTAGGTGAAATAAAATAGTTTATACACTTTAGGTAACATATAAAAGGCAATTCAAGACGTATACTAATTGTATAAAGGGAAAATTGTACATAATAGCAAACATTTAAATCAAAATAAATTCTATAGCTAATGTTTAAAACATTTGTATTCCGTAGTAAATTTTGCACAATTTTTGCCATTTGGTTCGGACCCACTCATCAAGCGGAAAATTCATTTTTATCCAAATCCATTCCCTATCTTTTCTCTCTCATTTTCTTTCAGTTATCCCTAAAATTTCTTCCTAAATCAATTATTTTTAATTGGTTGTGGCTCACACTCTATTTTTATAGAAATCTGTTAGCTATCTTTACTCTCCCAATTTCTTTCAATTTTTCCTAAAATCTCTCCCCAAATCCGAATTTTCTTAAAAAATTATATATCCTTATACAAACACATATGTATAAAATGCGTTTGTGTTTGTATAAAGCGAGAAGAAATTGTATAAATACATATATTTTTGTTCCCTCTCTCCCCTCTCCCAGATCTCGCTCGCCACTCTCCGTAATCTCACTCGCCACCCTCGCCTCTCTCGCTTATACAAACAGAAACGAAATGTATAAATTGTGTTTCTGTTTGTATAAAGCGTGAGAAAAATCGTATATACACATGCAAATAAATATATTTTTATCATATACACTTATAATTATACAATAAAAATACTCCCCTGCCCAGTTTCTTTTGTCTTTCTCTCTTTCTCGTTTACAAATTCAAATGGTATATATTTTCTCTCTTTTTCGTTTTATACAATTCGATTCAATTGTATATTCCCTGCCCACATCTCTTTTGTCTTTTCTTTCTTTCTCATTTTATACAAATTCAAATTGTATATAATCGTTCTATACACTTATAATTATACAATTCGTTTTATACACTTCGTTTTATACAATTCTCTGCCCAAGTCTCTTTCTCTTTCTCGTTTTATACACTTTGTTTTATACAATTCGCTTTAATTGTATATGTATAGCGAATTATACATTTATATGTGTGTTATGGAGTGCAATTATGCAAACTTTGATATAATATACAAATATGAATTTTATGTTTGCTATATGTGAAAATTGTCCTTATATAAACACCCCAGAATAATACACATATATGACAATGAAAAAGATCATCAAAGAATTAAGAGATTGGTTTGTCTTTCATCTTTTATATATTATGTTGGTTTATTTTTATTAGCTCAATATGAATTTTTTTGTGTTAATTTCAAACCAAACCAATTAAGGCTTGACGATTTGACATGTACACACTTTATAAAAAAATATATTGAACTCAAAATATAAGAGAAGAATATATTTAAACGTAACTCAAACAAAAGATATATTTAAAAAGCTAATACATTTTTTACTTTTTTTTCTAATAAAAAAATGATAAAAACGATTCATTGTGTATCACAGTTATAGGTGGTTGTTTTCATATAATTAGTCATAGATTTCTTGGGCGGCTTATCGCCGCATTTTTTTTAGTGGATATGCTACTAATGTTTTTAAAATAAAAGCAACAAAATATAAACTTAATTAAAATAAGAACTTTATATATTGAAGGACAAAATATTCTAAGAATTAACAGTAAGAAAGTTTATTCGGAGCTAAAAAGTATGTAGGAAAGAAAATGTAAAAGCTTCATAAAATTACATCTTTCTAACTTTTCCTATTCTAATTTTATCTTTCGTGACCTTTAAACTTTTGAATTTCGATCGTAAAATCTTCTACTTTTCATCATATGGACAACATCTCTATTTCAACCAAAAGAGGATATTTTGACTGAAAATCTAATTCATTATTAAATCGAAACTTCTTGATCCTCTTATACGACTCGATTCCAGGTTTCTTTAAGGGGACAATACTACTACGCTTAATAGTCATGTAATGCTCTAGCCCGAAGTCAAATTGAGGTCGAGGTATAGGTTGAGGCCGGAGTAAAGTTTGAGAAGAATCAAAACAAAAAATATTTCTCTTATTTCTTCGCCTTTTACCTCCAATGAACGGATTAATCCAACAGTCGAAACGATTTGGATGATCAATGTTGCCAATTATGGCTCGACGGAGTGATATTTCACATTCTTGGTTTTCACATTCTTGGTTTTTCTTTCCCATTCTTGTTAATTTTGTGGAGACTAGGATGAATAGATTTATTAGGCTTTAATTTTATTTGTGAAGAAGTTTTTGTTGTATTTATAATCGTCATAAATTATCCTAAATTATCCTTGTTTGAGTAGTATTAGGATAAATTTCCTTACTTTTTTCTCCCTCAATTATCCTTGTTTGAGTAGTATTAGGATAAATTTCCTTACTTTTTTCTCCCTCAATTATCCTTGTTTGAGTAGTATTAGGATAAATTTCCTTACTTTTTTTCTCCCTCAATTATCCTTGTTTGAGTAGTATTAGGATAAATTTCCTTACTTTTTTCTCCCTCAAGTAATCCTAGTACTATAATTTTTGTTAACTCAAAACCCATCTTTATGCAAAATCATATTATCCACGTGGCAAATGATAATTCCACCATGTCATTAGTATAAAAATTTTTTATTCAGCCATATTTTTAAAACCTATTTGATTGTTTTTTAAAAAAAAAAAAAAAAGAAAAAGCACCGAAATTAGAAATTACACTAAAATTTGAGTTAAAACTACGCCTAATTTTTCAGTACACCTTGGTCAGTGGCCTCTGAATTAAGTTTTTTTTCGTAAAATAAAAATTTATTAAACATACAATATTTTATTAGACCTACTAAAAATGATATACACAAAGACTAATGACAATTGTATATATCACTAGATTTCAGTTGCCCGTGCAAGTACGGGCCCAAGATTTTATTTATATTGTATTTTTACACATCGCTTGATAAAAAATAGGTGGTGCACTTTACTTTGTCACTTTCATTGATGATTGCTCGAGAAAACTTTGGGTCTATGTCTTGAAGACTAAAGACCAAGTGTTAGGTGTCTTTAAGCAGTTTCAGGCTTCAGTTGAAAGAGAAACTGGAAAGAAATTGAAATGCATTCGTACTGATAATGGTGGTGAATATTGTGGACCATTTGACGAATACTGCAAGCATCAAGGTATTAGACACCAGAAGACTCCTCCCAAGACTCCTCAGCTTAATGGTTTGGCTGAGAGGATGAACAGGACCTTGATGGAAAGAGTTAGATGTTTGCTTTCTGAAGCAAAGTTGCCGAACTCATTTTGGGGTGAGGCTTTATTGACCGCTGCACATGTTATTAATCTATCTCCTGCTGTTGCTTTGCAAAGTGATGTACCAAATAGTGTTTGGTATGGAAAGGATGTTTCCTATGACCATTTGAGAGTATTTGGTTGCAAAGCTTTTGTACATGTGCCAAAAGATGAGAGGTCAAAGTTAGATGCCAAGACAAGGCAATGCATCTTCATTGGATATGGCCTAGATGAATTTGGTTACAGGCTATATGATCCAATTGAAAAGAAATTTGTGAGAAGCCGTGATATTATTTTCATGGAGAATCAAACAATTGAAGATATTGACAAAGCGGAGAAGGTAGAATCTTCAAGTTTTGATGGTATAATTCATCATGATGACGTTCCTCACACAAGTGTGCATGATGTTGTTGGGCTTGATAATCATAGTGACGCCCAGAATCATGTATCAAATCAACATGTTGATGTTGATAATAACAATGATATTGTTATTGATGATCCTGTTGCTCATGAAGTTGTGGACGAATCAAATATTCCGCTTCGGAGGTCCACAAGACAGCGGTTTCCTTCCTTCCGTTATTCATCCAATGAGTATGTGTTACTCACTGACGGGGGAGAACCTGAATGTTATGAGGAGGCCATGGAAGATGAGCACAAGGATCAATGGATTGAAGCCATGCAAGATGAGATGAAGTCTTTGCATGAGAACCACACTTATGAGTTGGTAAAATTGCCCAAGGGCATGAGAGCTTTGAAGAACAAGTGGGTGTTCAAAGTTAAAGTTGAAGAACACAACTTGAAGCCCAGGTACAAAGCTAGATTGGTTGTTAAGGGATTCGATCAAAGAAAAGGTATTGACTTTGACGAAATATTTTCTCCTGTTGTGAAAATGTCCTCAATTCGCACAGTTCTAGGTTTGGCTGCTAGTCTTAATTTAGAGATTGAGCAGATGGATGTGAAGACGGCTTTCCTTCACGGTGACCTAGAAGAAGAGATTTATATGGAACAACCTGAGGGCTTCAAAGTAGAAGGTAAAGAAAATTTTGTGTGCAAACTCAAAAAGAGTCTTTATGGCCTAAAACAAGCTCCCAGACAGTGGTACAAAAAGTTTGAATCTGTTATGGGGGAGCAAGTCTATAAGAAGACTTCTTCAGATCATTGCGTATTTGTACAAAAATTTTCTGACAATGATTTTATCATACTCCTGTTGTATGTGGATGATATGTTGATTGTGGGTAAGAATACTTCCAAGATTGACGAGCTAAAGAAAGAGTTGTGTAAGTCTTTTTCTATGAAAGACTTGGGCCATGCCAAGCAAATTTTGGGCATGAGAATTACTCGTCTCAGAGATAAAAGGAAGATTTATTTGTCCCAGAAGAAGTACATTGAACGTGTACTGGAGCGCTTCAATATGAAGAATGCTAAGCCTGTTAGTACACCTCTTGCTGGTCATATGAAGTTGAGCAAGAAGATGTGTCCTACAGCTAGGGAGGAAAAAGAAAACATGGCCAAAGTTTCATATTCCTCCGTCGTTGGAAGTCTAATGTATGCAATGGTGTGCACTAGACCTGATATTGCTCACGCAGTTGGTGTTGTGAGCAGATTTCTCGAAAATCCGGGAAAAGAGCATTGGGAAGCTGTGAAGTGGATACTCAGGTATCTTAGAGGAAGCTCAAATGAATGTTTGTGTTTTGGAGCATCAAATCCAATCTTGAAAGGCTATACAGATTCTGATATGGCAGGTGACCTTGATAACAGAAAATCCACTACTGGATATTTGTTTACTTTTTCAGGGGGAGCTATATCATGGCAGTCAAAGTTGCAGAAGTGTGTTGCACTCTCTACAACTGAAGCTGAGTATATTGCGGCTACTGAAGCCGGCAAGGAGATGATATGGCTAAAGCGATTTCTTCAAGAGCTTGGTTTGAATCAAATGGAGTATATTGTCTATTGTGATAGCCAAAGTGCAATAGACTTGAGCAAGAACTCCATGTACCATGCAAGAACAAAACACATCGACGTCAGATATCATTGGATTCGCGAGGAAGTGGAGAGTGAATCATTTCACATCAAAAAGATCCACACAAGTGAAAATCCTGCAGATATGCTGACCAAGACGATACCGAAAGACAAGTTCGATTTATGCAAAGAACTTGTGGGTATGAGCTCTCTCTAAAGAAGATGAAGATACCTTCTTCCAGTAAATGGGACTGGAGGGGGAGATTTGTTGAATCCATCCCATTTTTTGGTCAACTTTAGCTATTCAATTGGTACAAGCAATTGTTAAAAAGGAATAGTAATTGGAGTTGAAAATTAAGACTTGGTAGTTGGCAAATTGGTAAGATTTGCAAACCATTTTTGACTTTGTTATTTTACCTATGTCATTAGTGACATAGGCATGGTTTTATCCTTCTATAAATAGAGCATTCTTGCTCATTTGTAGAACACACCAAGTTAGAGAGAAAAACCATTTTGAGAGCAAAGTGAGGTATTCCATAGACTATACAAAAGAATAGTCTGTGAAGAAAAATAGAGTGTGAGCGATATTTTAGTAAGACGGAAACCAAAAGAGTGTTGTTTCTTTTGAGTGTGTAGTAGTCACTTTGAGTATTGTATTTGTGACTACACAGTGTAAAATTCCTTACTATAGTAATATCAGTTGCTCCTCTTGGCCGTGGTTTTTTCCTTATTTAGAAGGGTTTCCACGTAAAATTTTGGTGTCGTTATTTTCCCATTTTATTTCTATTACTTTTACCATATATATTGTTGTGCTTGTCCGCGTTTTCCCAACAATGTGATGTCCTTTTATTTCAAACTGAATGTAATAAGAGCGAAAAATTAGGAAATTTCTTACTAAGAGGAGGCTGTGACCTTCCCACAAGCTTTAAAATAATACCTCCCCTTGTTAAAGCTTAACTGAAGAAAATATAGTCAATTTCTATGTTGCAAAGAACTCTAAAAATGTCTTAAGAAAAAAATTGGAGGAAAGATTATTATTCTTAGTATATTACCTGAATAGGTTTAGGAGCAATTTGGGTTGACTCATCTTGAGTAAAACTACCTCATTCTGGGTTGAAACGGTAAATTCTTTGAATTCAGCCATGTGAGATGAGAGATGAGCTTCAGAACCAAAAAAATAAAACGGAACTCTTTATAATTCGTATGTGTTTGAGATGAGAATAGTAGAAACTATGGGGAAAAATTAATGGCAGTACATGATTGTGTGCCTGAGAAAAGAGGGAAGCTGCAAGAAGACGGTGAGAAAAAAGGGTTGGCTCACACGTTGCTTAGGCAATTTTGTGAAAAGTCAAATATGCCCTCATTTTGAATTTTAATTCCTTCTAGCAGACATGTTGATACATATTTTAACTGATGCTTCTATATAGTAGAAAAAGAAAATAAGAAATTATTGAATTTCATTAGCCTACTGGACTAAGTCTCGACCATTCAAATTATTATTTTCTGCATATGCAATATATCATATCTAAAATTTTATAAACTTGGTCTCATTCATTTTATTATTTTCTTCCGCAGAAATATTTTAAGGAAAAATTATTTATATACACACTTTTTTTCATAATTCCATTTTTTTTCCTATCATTTCTAAAATTTTCCAAAATCCTTTGAACAGAACACAAAATTCCTAGATACATAACTTTCACTCTCCAAACCCATGTTTATCACTTTCTAATTTCACTCCACAAATCTCTCCAGTTTTTTATTTTCATGATCTTTTCAATTAATGTCTCTATTATGTTTATCAGTTCATCTTATTTGAATTTCAAAAGTTTTTTCTTCAAAAAATCAATTTCAAATCCGTCAATGTGTAGTTTCATCTTCTTCAGTTTGTTTGTTTTTTTCGTTTTTTATTCATCATTTTTTCTCTTTCATTTTCTTCTTCATCAATTTTTTTTAAAATTTGTCAATGATACTTCTTATTAATCTATAAATTTTCGATATATATGGATGATTCTCCATTTTTTAGTAATGAGATTGTTCAAATAGTTCAACCACTGACGATAATCTACATCTTATATTTAATTCTGACAACGAAGATTTTATTCAAAATAGATCTAATGAAAGAAACAATCTATCATTCATATTTTAAAGAGAATTGGGCAGAAGGCAAATAATGTAATAAATGGATAACTTACTCAAATTTTATTAATTTAAGAGCTAATTATTTATATTCTAGTTTACAATATTACGAATCTTATCAGACTTTGATTCATTCAGATACATATAGATACATATATTTTGAAATGCATATAGTTGAATCTTTTTAGATATATATATATATATATAACTCAACGAAAAAGGTCTACAAATACTCCTAAAGTATAAGAAAAGATTTAAAAATCTTCTATCCACCTACTTTGTTAAAAATACCTTTTGTTCACCTTTTCGATTCAGTTATACCCTTTAAAACTAACCACTCTTATTTATTTTATTTTTAAAAAATACTTATTAAGTGTTATTTTCTTATTGGATGAATTAAAAATTCCATATAGAAAGATTTTTGGACCTACCCCATGACCCAACAAAACAAATCGAATTTGTGCACTTTTGATAGAGTTTTTGTTGCTATTTTAATCCAACTTTGATGCAATTTTTGGCAGATTTTTTGTAAAAAACTGTGAGCTAATAGACTCACATGTGAAAACTGTGAGCTAACAAGCTCATCAGCTCACTGATGAACAAAAAACGTGAATAGAAAAAGAGAGAATTTTATTGATGTTAATTGCATTCACTTACAAAGTGTGATGCTCAACTAGTATATTTATAGTTAAGATATGTGATACAAGATTGACAGCTCATAATTGTTTAACAGAATCTGAGTTAACTAACTACTAATGGAATGAACAGTGTTAACAGACTAGTTAACAGACTAATACAAATGAAATAGTAATTAACAGTATAACTATTAACTAACTACTGATTTTAACACACACCCTCAAGTTGAAGGGTGCATGACATTAAGAACACCAAGCTTGCTGAGAAGATGTAAATGTTGAGCTTGAGTTAATCCTTTGGTCATAGATCAGCAACTTGATGCTGAGTAGGAACACGCACAGTCTCAATCACCCTTGCTTTGACCTTGTCTCTGATGAAGTGACAATCAATTTCTATATGTTTTGTTCGCTAGTGGAAAACTGGATTAGCAGCCAACTGAATAGCTGATTTACTATCACTAAAAAGAGTTATATGCACTTGAATTGGTACTCCCAACTCAGTAAATAAGCCCAACAACCAAGTAATTTCATACACAGCTGAAGCCATGCTTCTATATTCAGCTTCAGCTGAGCTTATGGAGACATTGTGTTGTTTCTTAGATTTCCATGATACTAAAGAATCATTAAACTTTACAACAAATTCTATAATAGATCTTCTAGTATTTGGACAACTAGCCCAATCTGAATCACACCAACAAGTTAGCATAGTGGCAGGTTTAGCTTGTAACCAAACACCTTGACCCACTGTACCTTTTAAGTATCTAACTACCCTTATAGCTGCCTCCCAATGTGACCTTTTAGGAGACTGCATAAACTGGCTGAGGGGGTGTACTGCATAGCTAATATCAGGTCTTGTGATGTTGTCATAAAGAAGCTTTCCAACCAATCTCTGGTAAGATGTAATATCATGAAGAACCTCATCTCCAGTAACTCCATTCACTAAATCATATACTACTGAAGTAAGTCTCAAGTTTGATTCAAGAGGAGTGGGAGAAGGCTTGGCACCAGTGAGCCCTGCATCTGAAATGAGTTCTAAAATATACTTCCTTTGATTCAAAATAACTCCCTTGGAAGACCTTAACACTTCAACACCTAATAAGTATTTTAGTTCACCTAGATCTTTTAACTTGAACTGCTAATGTAGATTCTCCTTAGCTTCTGTAATCATCTGTTCATTGTTGACTGTGTTCAATAAATCATCAACATAAACTAAAATAATGACAAGTCCTTCATCATTTTTAGGATAAAAAGAGAGTAATCATGTGCACTCTGAGTGAAACCAGCAGTCAATAAGGCATTGGTGAGCTTCAAACTCCATTGTCTAGAGGCTTGTTTAAGTCCATACAAGGACTTAAGCAACTTGCACACCTTTGTCTCACCTGGCTTTCTGAAACATTCAGGCATTTCCATGTATACCTCCTCATCTAGATCACCTTAGAGAAATGCATTATATACATCTATCTGATATATGTTCCAACCCTTATATACTGCCAAAGCAATTACACATCTGACTGTTACCATTTTGGCAACTGGGGAAAAAGTGTCATGATAATCTAGTCCTTCATGCTGACTATAGCCTTTGGCAACTAGCCTGGCCTTGAATCTTTCCACCTCCCCATTTGCTTTATATTTAACCTTATACACCCATTTTGATCCCACTGTATGCATCCCTGGTGGTAAGTCAACTATCATCCAGGTTTTGTTATCTTCAAGAGCCTGTATCTCTTGTGTCATAGCATGTATCCACCTATCATCCTTTACAGCCTGTTTGAAATGTTTGGGTTCCACATAATCAGACATTCTGCTCAAATATCCTTTATAAGATGGTGCCAATTTGTCATAGCATAGAGAATTAATCAAAGGATGCCTAGTATTGTTTTGCTTCTTGCTATCAGTAGCATAGTGTTTCAGCTAGATAGGTTCCTTAGTGATTCTTGTAGTCCTTATAATAGGAGGATCTACAGTCACAATAGGAGTCTGTATAGTATCATCAAAACCATTTTGTAATAAAGAACTCTCACAAGTGATTTCTTCTTGAACTTCACTATCACTTTGAGCACTTCCACTGTCTATCACAACAGTGTCATTAATATGAAAATCTTCAGCATTTTCATCATTTGAATCACAATACTTATCCAGCTGTAAAGGAGAATCATGAATAGTATCTTGTGGTTGTGACTGAGATGTCACCATTGCAAATGGAAAAGTATCCTCCTGAAAAATCACATCCTTGTGTACAGAAATCTTGTTGTTCTTGATGTCCAACAATATATAACCCTTTTGAAGTTCTGAATATCCTATTAGAATAGCAAGAAATGACCTTTCTGCAAATTTATCTCCCTTTGGTAAAACTAAGGCATGGCAAAGACATCCCAAAGTCCTTAAATGTAAGAGAGAAGGTTGTCTGTTATGAAGCATTTCATAAGGGCTTTTGTTATCAATGACAGATGAAGGTAGCC
>JAJJBR010002792.1:20855-47394 GCA_022817965.1 Solanum lycopersicoides
ATATATATAGGAGAAGTGATAGCGCTACGTGTTAGCAACACAAAAATCAGTTTTTTAAATAATTAAAAATTATTTTATATTTTACAGACTTTCTACAGTCATTCATTTTTGGTGTTTTTTTAAAATTAAATTGTAACAGTTTTCAATTCATAGATGATATCTATTTAATTTAATTTTAAATACATTTCAAATATCTTCTATATCATTATTTACAAATTACTGAAAAATTCAGCAATGTGTTATAAAAAAAATCAAAAAATAAGAATTCAATCTATATATTTCAAAAAATATTTTCATTATAACTTTATATACTTATTTATGAGTATCTTTATATATAAAAGAACTTCTAATTATTTTTTAATTTTAAAATTGTTGAAGTTTGTATAATGCTGGCATGTGTCTATTTTTCTTTTCTTATTAATCACTCAAAAATCAAAATTGCTACGCAATTAATATAAGATATATATATATATAATATATATTATATATATATATATATATATAAATTTTATAATTTTCATTTTCATTGATATTTTATAAACCAACTATCCAAATATAATTTTGGTTTTGATTTTGATTTAAAAGTATTTTACCATCTCCTATTCGTATAAGAATTAGTTAATTTGATCAAACAAAGTAAACCTTTAAGCGTATTTTATAGAAATATAATAACATAAAAATAGGCTCTAAAATTGATTTTTAGTGTATAAAGAGAGTTATATATCATTTTCATAAAAATACACTTTGTATAAGTGAATTCATGGGAAAGTTATCATTTTATTATATAACTGTAGCTATATATATGTATATATATATATATATATATATATATATATATATATATATATATATATATATAATTAAGTGTACATTTTCTCCCTCATATGAAAACTCTTCCTTTTTTTTTCTTTTCTATTAATTGGTTAATTAAGATGAAGTAAAGTAAACGTCTGAATATCATGTTAAATTAAAAAAAAATAAGACAAGAGAAACTTAAAATTATACAATTTATCAAAGTTATTTGCATACACATTTTGATATAAAAAATAAAACTAAAAATAGTAACTCAACTAATAATTAAGTTATAATTTATGCTCACATCAATTATTCTTCAATGCAACTCGTCGGTCTACTTAAAATTATCATGTTAAAAGTCAATTGTCTTTCATATTTGTTTCCATTATTGACAGTAGAACAGTTCCAAAATCACAACAAATACGAATAAACTAAAATACAATGTCAAATTTGATTTATAAAAAAGCCCAAAAAAGTTAAAAGCACAATTTTCATTTTCTTAACACATTCCAAAACGTAAAAATATATAAATAATTACATTTTATTTATTATTTTTCAAATTCTAAATTTTGTTGTAAGATTTGAAAAAATACTTGAGATCTATGAGCTCCACTCAAATTGACTCTTAGCGTTCTTCAAAGCAAAAAAAATACATAATATAAGAGAAGTGTCTCTACAATTGATCAATAATAAAGGTGGATTATGATTTGACTAAACCTTACAACAATTACATAAGGTCTTGGTCCTCTGATTACGTCCATCCTATGTTAAAATAATATTGCTCGGAGATAATTATCCTTAATTGCAAATATAATATCATCAATCAATCACCCAATAAATTTATGTTATATTTAATTTTTTATTACCGATAAATTCAAAATTAAAATTTTTGGGTTTAAATTAAAACTTGTATCTCAACTATAAATACATATTTAATTAATATGCTCATCAACATAGTTATTTTTTATAATCCATAGTAGAGAAGGATATGGAAAAATAATTCATTAGCCTTTGAGGTAATGAAGTGAATGCATTACCTTCTAAGAAATTAATTAATTTTCTAACTTTAACTTTATCATGGACACGTACAAATCTTTACAGAGGTAAAACTTTAAAATAAGCAAAGAAAATACTTACATGAAATGGCCCAAGTGGCTATATAGCTATATATATATATATATATATATATATATATATATATATACACTCCCAAAAACTTGCTCCCAGTAGTTATTTTTGAAGTATATCAAACAGGAAGAAAAAATTAAGAAAATGATCGCATCTTTGATTATTCAATAATAAAAAATAAATCCAACATTAAAACATTGCAAATAATGAAATAACGTGCATATTTATTTTCTTAGAATTTTTGAATTTCATTAATGTTATGAATTCAACGTACTTAGAATCTAAATGCACATAATACATGTTATTATTATAATTTAAGATAAATGAAATGATTCCTTCCTTTCTAGCTTTCTTATAATCAAATGTCGTGGATCAAATGATTTAAATTTTATAATATTAAACAAAATAAAAATAATATAATTATGTCTAGTTAATATTGTAGAAGATACAAAGGAAATATCATCAAATTGAAGACGATTGGCCGATGCTTGAGTTGTAGTTTAACAAATTTATTGAAAAGGATTGAGCAATGCTTGAATTGTAGTTGAACAACTTCATGAAAAAATAATTAAAAAATAATTTATGGAATGATATGAACGTGAATAAAAGTCTTATATTAAAAACACCTCTTAGAAAGAGAATTATGTGAATGATAAACACACTGTGATGTTTTAAACACAGTTTATTATGAAAAAATTAATTTTAAATTCGATATTTAATGGAAGTTGTAACCGTAAAAATTCAATATCTATTGTGATCGTTAATATGTGCGGAATTGATGGGATATGGAGAATGGGTTAGAGTGTGCACGTGAGCAAGCAATTTTTTGGTGTCTCTTTTTTTTTTTTTTTTTTAAATTTTCTATTTAGTTTTTGTCTTTTTCTTTCTTTATATTTTGCTTCTTTTTTTTCTTTAAAAAAATAATAATAAAATATTAACTAACTATAAAAATAAAAAAATAAAAAAATCAAGATCAAAATAAAACATGATTTAAGAAAATTAAAATTCTTATGCGGATAAGACAGTTATTTATCATTTTAATTATCTTAAATTAACAAAAATCAACTAAAAAATTCTTTTAAAAATAAATATTACAAAATTGTATTTTCCAAAAAAAAAAAAGACATGTAATTGTAGTTAATAATTATTTTTAAATAGCGGGATTATTATGAAACTATAGAATAATAATAACAAGAAAATAGAGAGAATAGAAGACTTATTATTTCTCTTTAGGATGATTTTACAATGAAGAGGAGCCCTCTATTTATAGGGGAAATTTAACTTGGTCCCCAAGTAGGACTCTTAACCATATCCTAAAAGGACTCCACATGATAGTCAATCACTATAATACAAATACTTTATAACACTCCCCCTGAATGTCTAATTCATAGATGATGTGCCTCGTCAAAAACCTTAAAATAAACTTTAAGAAAAGAAAAACTCTAGTAAAGAAAAAGAGTACACATATCTATTAATACGCATCTGTGCTGCCTCATTAAAAACCTTACAAGAAAAATCCAGTGGAACAAAACCTCGTAAGGGAAAAAGAGTACAGCGTGTATTAACTCCCCTTAAGAAGAACATCAATCCAGAGACTTGAATCTTCGCATTCCAAGCTTGTGCACCATCTTCTTGAAAGTTGCAGTTGGTAGAGACTTGGTGAATAAATCAGCCACATTGTCACTTGAACGAATCTGTTGCACATTTATATCACCATTCTTTTGAAGTTCGTGTGTATAGAAAAGCTTTGGTGAAATGTGCTTTGTTCTATCTCCTTTTATGAATCCTCCCTTAAGTTGTGCTATGCATGCTGCATTATCTTCATATAAAGTGATGGCTACTTTATCACACTCCAAACCACATTTCTCTCGAATGAGATGTATCATAAACCTTAACCACACACATTCTCTACTTGCTTCATGAATAGCTATTATTTTAGCATGATTAGATGAAGTGGCTACGATGGACTGCTTTGTAGATCTCCAAGATATGGCAGTCCCCCCACATATAAACACATAGCCTGTTTGGGATCGAGCTTTGTGTGAATCAGATAAATGTCCTGCATCAGCATAATCAACAAGATTGGGGCTACAATTATTAGATTAAAATAAGTCAATATCAGTTGTCCCTTTAAGATACCGCAAAATATGTTTGATCCCATTCCAATGTCTCCTAGTAGGAGTAGAACTATACCTTGCTAACAAATTAACAGCAAAAGCTATATCAGGCCTTGTAGTATTAGCAAGATACATTAGTACACCAATTGCACTAAGATATGGTACTTCAGAACCAAGAATTTCCTCATCCTTTTCTTGAGGTCAGAATGGATCCTTATTCACATCAAGTAAACGAACAACCATCGGAGTACTTAATGGATGCGCTTCATCCATACAAAATCTTTTCAACACTTTTTCTGTGTAGGCAGATTGATGAACAAAAATACCATTTGTCAAATGCTCAATTTGCAAACCAAGACATAATTTTACCCTTCCCAGATGTTTCATCTCAAATTCGTTCTTTAGATAATCAATTGCCTTTTGAAGCTCTATTGGAGTTCCAATAAGATTTATGTCATCAACATAAACAACAAGTACAATAAATTCCGATATTGTTTTCTTTATAAAGACACATGGACAAATTGTATCATTTGTATAACCTTCCTTAATTAAATAATCACTAAGACGGTTATACCACATGCGTCCAGATTGCTTCAAACCATATAATGATCTTTGCAATTTAATTGAATACATTTCTCGAGATTTTGAATTATATGATTTAGGTATCGTAAATCCTTCAGGAATTTTCATGTATATCTCATTATCAAGTGATTAATAAAGGTAAGTTGTAACCACATCCATCAAATGCATTTCAAGTTGTTCATGGACTGTGAAACTAATGAGATAACGCAATGTTATTGCATCCATAACGGGTGAGTATGTCTCTTCATAATCGACACCATGCCTTTGAGAAAATCCTTGTGCCACAAGGCGTGCTTTATACCTTTGTATTTCATTTTTCTCATTTTTTTTCGCAAAAAAATCCATTTGCAGCCAACAGGTTTAATATCATTAGGTGTTTGAACTATAGGTCCAAAAAATTCACGCTTGGCAAGTGAATTCAACTCTGATTGAATTGCTTCTTGCCATTTTGGCCAATCATTTCTTTGTCGACATTCTATAACAGATTGGGGTTCAATATCCTCATTATCTTGCATGATATTTGTTGCAACATTATATGCAAATACATAATCAATCACTATTTCTGATCTATTCAGATTAGTTTCAACATCTCTTAAATTTATGGATAGTTCATTATTTCCTTGAGTTTCAAATTCATTGATTCTTTCATGAATATCAGAATTATTCAAATTTTGAACTTCTATATGAGATTCTTTCATAGTTTCATCTTGACATTTAATTTTTTTTCCTAGGATTTTGATCCTTAGAACCCAATGGTCTTCCACGCTTTAGGCGTTCTTTTGACTCATTAGCTATGACACTCGTGGATGGTCCTATAGGGACATCAATTCGAATTGGGACATTCTCTGCAGGAATATGTGATTTAGTAATCCTTTTTAAATTTGTAAATGTGTCTGGCATTTGATTTGCAATTTTCTGCAGATGAATAATCTTTTGTACTTCTTGTTCACTAGTAGAAGAATATGGATTAAGATGAGACAATGATAATTCTTTCCACAAAATTTCTCGTTTTATTTCACTATTCTCTCCCCCTAATTTTGAGAAAACTGTCTCATCAAATCGAAAATCTGCAAATCAAGCAGTAAACATGTCTCCAGTCAATGGTTCAAGATAGCGAATAATGGAGGGTGACTCAAACCCGACATATATTCCTAACCTTCTTTGAGGGCCCATCTTAGTGCGGTTTGGTGGTGCCACAGGCACATGTACAACACATTCAAAAATTCTTAGATGGGATATATTAGGTTCTTGACCCATAATCAATTGCAATGGAAAAATCTTATGATAACTTGTCGGTCTGAGACGAATAAGTGTTGCAGCATGCAAAATTGCATGTCCCCACACAGAAGTGGGCAACCTAGTTTTCATAAGCAATGGTCTTGCTATTAATTGCAGACATTTAATTAATGACTCAGCGAGACCATTCTGAGTATGAACATGAGCAACAGAGTGTTCAACTCGTATCCCAATTGCTAAACAATAATTATTAAATGGTTGGGATGAAAACTCTGCAGCATTATCAAGACGAATGGACTTAATCTGATTATCAGGAAAGTGTGCCCTTAACCTTATTATTTGTGCCAATAATTTTGCAAATGTCAAGTTACGAGATGACAATAGGCACACATGAGACCATCTAGAAGAAGCATCTATTAGAACCATAAAGTATCTAAATGACCCACTAGGTGGGTGAATAGGTCCACAAATATCCCCATGTATACGTTCCAAGAACGCAGGGGACTCAATCTCAACTTTCGTTGGTGATGATCTCACAATTAACTTGCCTTGATACAAGCAGTACAAGAAAATTTACCATTTAAAAGAACTTTTAGGTCCTTTAATGGGTGTCCATTCGAACTTTTTATAATTCGTCTCATCATTATTGACCCAGGATGTCCCAGACGATCATGCCAAAGTACAAATGTATTGAATCGGTAAACTTCTTATTTACTATAAAATGTGCCTCAATTGCACTAATTTTTGTCCAATACAAGTCAGAAGATAATGCAGGAAACTTTTTTATAACACATGTCTGCCCAGAGACATTCTTGGTGATACCAAGATATTCAAGATTTATTTCATCCATTGATTGGATATGATAACCATTTTCACGGATATCTTTAAAACTCAACAAGTTTCTCTTAGATTTTGGAGAAAACATAGCATTATTAATGATGATTTTAGTTCCATTGGGCAAAATTACAATGGCTCTTCCAAAGCCCTCAATCATATTAGTACTACCGAAAATTGTAGTAACATTTATTTTGCCCATACTTAAATGAGAAAAATATTCTTATTTTTGAATATCGTATGTGTTGTACAAGAATCAATCAAGCAAATGTCTTCATATTTTGATAATATGTTTTTAGAATTATCCATATCTTCACATGAATGACAGACAAAATAAATATATATTAAATATTAGTATTGTCAAAAGGGTACAATATATTCAATGTAATAAACTAATAATTAAATATTAGAAGTTGAGCCTTAATTTATTGTTTTCTCTAAGTCAAGAACGAGTTGTTAGGGAAAAATTATTATTTAATCCTAATTAATAACATATTGCATGTTTTCAACATTAGATCAAGTTAAAGACCTAATATAATACAAACACATGATAAATCCTAGTTAATAACAGACTGCATGTTTTTAACATTAGATCAACTTAAAGATCTAATATAATACAAACACGTGATAAAGTTTAGTATTTGACTAACACTATCATATTAGAATCATATAAATAAATCAATGAGAAATATATATTATCTAATTAAGAAGGAACAAACTAATGAACTACAAGAATATGACTAAACTAATTTTGAAATACTAACACTCATCTAAACCATTATCATTACATGAAATTTATTAATAACTTCTACCAAAATAAATAAATAAATAAAAATAACAATTAAAAAAAATCACTCTTCCATGTTCACAAAACCATCACCAATTAAGTAATCTATCTTTCCTTCAGGATGTGCGAAGAAATCTGCTACATCCAAGTGCGTGATGTCAACTTGATTTTCAGAGATAAAATTTGCCTCAGGATTTTTCTCTTTCTTCTTTAGCGATTCTTGATAAAGCTCAATCAAGTGTTTGGGAGTACGACAATCACGTGTATAATGACCTCTTCCACCACATCGAAAACAACCTTACCTAGTTGCTTCACATTTCTCATCCTTTCTTTTTTTTTCTTTTGATTATGATTTTTATTTGATGAATGATTAACACCAGGAAAAGAATTACGTTCTTGACCATAATCACGATCACGATCACGTCCACGTCCACGACCACGATTAGGACCGCGACCTTTTCCACGCCTAGCATGGTGGGCGTACGCCTCATTCACTTCAGGAAGTGGTTCAGATCCAGTAGGCCGATTCTCATGATTTTTCAATAATAAATCATTATTTTGCTCAGCCACAAGAAGATGAGAAATTAGTTCATAATACTTTTTGAAACCTTTCTCTCGATATTGTTGCTGCAAGAGCTCATTCGAGGCATGGAAAGTGGAGAACGTCTTTTCCATCATATCAATCTCACTAATCGTTTCTCCACATAATTTCAACTGAGAAGTGATTCTGAACATGGCAGAATTATACTCATGTATAGACTTAAAGTCTTGTAGCCTTAGATGCATCGAATCATATCGTGTCTTTGGATGTATGACCATCTTCAGTTGGTCAAATCTTTCTTTTAGATTTTTCCACAAAACAATTGGATCCTTAAGTGTCAGATATTCGATTTTCAGAATCTCGTCAAGATGATGACGCAAGAATATCATTGCTCGTGCACAGTTTTGATTTGATGCCTTATTTTCTTCTTTTATGGTGTCTCCAAGACTCATTGCATCAAGGTGGATTTCAGCATCCAACACCCATGAGAGGTAGTTCCTGCCCGAACTTTGAAGGGCAGTGAACTCTAGTTTTGTAAGATTGGCCATTAAAATTAAAAACAAAAGAATAAATAATACCTTTATTAATTCTTCAAATCTAACCTTCACTTTTGAGAAAGTAGAGTATCGTGCTGATAACGTGTTATGAAACTATAGAATAAGAAGAAGAAGTAAATAGAGAGAATAGAAGACTTATTATTTCTCTTTAGGGATGATTTTACATGAAGAGGAGCCCTCTATTTATAGGGAAAATTTAACTTGGTCCCCAAGTAGGACTCTTAACCATATCCTAAAACGACTCCACATGATAGACATTCACTACAATACAAATACTTTATAACAGGGATCAGTTTTTAAAATGAGTAATTTTAATTAATTAGAATTATTTAAAATTTGTAATTTTTATTTAAGCTAAAAATTAAATATTAAATTTTTGTCTAATCTATTTTGATGATCTATTTTAAAATAAAAAATTAAAAAAAATTATTTATTTAAATAAAAATTGAAATATAAGGAGGTAGTTTTAAAACTTCTCATTAAATTACCATTTAAACACAAACTCTAAAATCTGATGAATTAAAAGTTCATAAATAAAACAAATTATATTATACACAAATTGTAAATTTCATATTTATATAAATATAAAAATTAAACATTAAATATTTGAATGATCTTTTGTAATATTAAAAATTAAAAATAATAATTAAATTATATATTTAAATAAAAATGAGAATCTAAATAGACAGTTTTAATATGTTTTATTACATTCCTATTCAAATCACAAACTCTAAATTCGATTAAGTAAAAATTAGTAAATTGAATCAATTATATAACACAACTTGTATTTAATTTAACATAATAATATATTAACAAAAATTCAATAATTTTATTTCAAAGAATAATTTAAAATTCTTTTGTATATGTATCTTAAATTAACCAAAAAGAAATAAAAAAGAGTAACCAACTAAAAGATTCTTTTAGAAAAATATTACAAAATTATATTTTGAAGAAGAAAAAAACACATGTAATCTATCTATCTATCTATCTATCTATATATATATATATATAAAATAGGAGAGGTGATAGTGCTTAGGTGTCAGCGTCACAATTAATCTCACATTTTTTTCTTTTAAAAATTAATTAACAATTAATTATGCATAGCAATTCGTAAAAATCAAAACTTAGTTTTAAATAAACACTTGTCATTTTCTTAGTTAATTGGATTACTATTTTTAACATTTTAAAAAATAATTAATTAAAACAAGTTTTAACATGTCATCATTTGCAATATATACGTCTTTACTTCATAATTTTTTGAATATTACAATTTCTTTTTTGAAAATTAAATAATTAATAATGAATAACTAAATATTATATAATTAATTAAATATTGTAAATTGAAAATTGAAATAAAGGCAAACCAATGTCATCAAGTTACCGAAAATTGTCAACATTTTTTTACAAAAAAAACAGATCTAATTTTGTAAAATCCAATTTATAAATTAGTAAAACTTGAAGTTTTTCTGTTTTTAAAATCAAAATATAAAGCAGTTGAAGTTTTGAAGTTTTTTTAATAGTCAATTAATTTTTTATATATTTTTAAAAAAAATACAAATAGCGTGGCAAAATATTCAAACAATTAATTTCAATTCCATTCAAACTCAATAGATAAGACAGTTTAAAATTAAAAAAATGAGGATAAGTTTAAACTGAAAAAAATATAACCGTATCATTTTATTTATTTTTTAAAAATAACTTCTTTTAAAAAAATAACTTCCCACATTTAAATTATAAATATTTTTTAAATTCACATTAACACACTCTCTCTATTATGAATATCTAAAGGAAAAAAAAGCTCTTCATCAAATAGTATGTTCTTACAATCGTCAAATTCGTTCTTTTTCTTCTTTGGATGGAAGAATCGAAAAACAATCAAACCATTCTGTAGATTTGGATCCAACGGTACTTTTTCTTTGAATTATGAATAATATATTCAAATTGAATTTAAGAATTTTAAGTTTACTGCAAATCAACGCTTTATGTTGGATTCAAAAAAATGTGCAACCATAAATCAATGAATGTTTATACCTTTTCTTCTTTCTTTTATTTGATTTTTGTAAGATCTTTATATTAATTATTTAAACTAAAAAATAAATGTATAATATATATACACATAGTTTATTATATATACACATACGGTTACAAATTATTTCAATACGAATAATTTTTTAAATTTTAAGATATAAAATTAGGGAAAAAATATTTTACACAAAAATCTGGAAAAATTATGAAAAGGTAATAATAGAAAGTAATACTAATTTTAAATATAAAACATGCCTAAATTTGTGCCACAATTTACTATTTAATATTTATATTTATTTTCATTTCATTTTTTTTCTTGAAATAATTCATAACTCCAAGTATTTTAATTTATAATTGGTTAATTCTAAAAAAAAAATTTATAATAATACACACTCTAAAAATTTAACATGGATGTAAGTTTGTGTGTGTATATATATACATATATAAAAAAATGGAAAATTAGCTAACTAGTAAAAAAAAATCAACTTATTTAGTGATAACCTCCATACTTTAATAATATTAGCAAACATGTCAAAAATGTCATTATTTTTTTTAAAAAAAAAGGTATTCTGATACACTTACTATTTTCTCTCTCATTGGATTACACGGGTCCCTGTATTTGGGTAATTGGTTAAATATTAAAGTCCCCTAATTATGTTTTTTTTTCAATTTCTCTCTCTAAGATTAATTCAAATCAATTATCCCCTGATTTTCAGATTCAGTATATCATTTATTTTCCTTTACTTTTGTTTCAAGAATTGAATTTTGGAGATTCACATTGATTTGGGTATTCATGTTTATCATATTTTTTATTATTGCTTACTGATTTTATTGTTGTTTAAAATCTTTTTGATTTGTTTTTGTTCTTAAAACATCTTTTAGGGATTGATAATCGAAAATTCAAAAGATTTATGTTAGTATGCAGTTTTAGTTTTTTTATTTTTTTTTTATATTCAAAATTATTTTAATATGTGTATTGATATTGATTAGATTTGCAAATGTTTATGGACAATGTACACGTTTGTTAGTATGTATTTGATATTTTCATTATTTGTTTTTTGTATTTTGAAATATTTTGTTAGCTTTGTCAATGTACCAAAATTTTGGAATCATCCATTTCTAGTTCTTTATGTATTGATATTGAATATATCAGCAAATTTTTGTGGAGTTGTACACTTTTATTAGTATGTATTTCGTATTCCTTATTTTGTGCTATTTTTTTTATTTTGGAGATATTTTTATTAGCTCTTATAATGTACCAAATTGTTGAAATAATTCATTTCTAGTTTTGTACACATACAGCATTATGCTCTATGTGCTCTATAAATAAAGATATGTATTAACTGTATTCATTATATTTATGCACTTTTGTTTCACTATTTTGTATTCACTATGCCATATTTGGTGTATTCATTAAATCATAGATGCTTGCTCGTGCTGAGTGACTGTCTTATGGACAAGGAAGTTTGTCTGGTAAATTTGATTTAATGTTTTTAAGGTCAAGATACGCTGCACTTTTTGGAACTATGGCCAACGAAAGAATGATGTTGGAGTCATTAGTGATAATGAGGCACCCCCAAGACATAACAGGCTTCAGATAGTTCGGGTTAATAGTGAAACAACTGAAATACCTTAGTTGTGTATTTGTAGTTTAGTTAATCTTGTTTTATTATGAACTATTTTATCTAATTTTTTTATTATGAACTATTTTGTCAACTATATTATGCAAAATCATCATTTTGATCTTATGAAGTGTTGATTCATCAGTAAATAAATAATTTTGATACATATTTTTGTATTTCATTGATTGTGAAGTGTTGAACTCTAAAAGATACATTATGCAAAGTCATCATCTGTTGTCGATAGAGTATTTAAATACAAATCGTTATAATTTCAAATACAAATATAGATCGGCGACCTCTCAAACCCGAATACAATTTGTCTTGAACAATTTTGTATTTCGTCTTCATCAATATAGTTGTAACCTCTGTTACTTTAAGAAAGATATGTCAACTACACAAGGTAAATTTGAAGTAATAAATTTAAAAAAATACATGATAAATGACAATACAACTGAAATTTGAATACATAATTATTTTCTTTTTACATATAATGAACTAGATCAATTTTGTATTTCGTACTGATCAATGTAGTTGTATCCAATGTTACTTTCAGAAAAACAAGTCACACAAGGTCAGTATTTAAGCGAATGCATAACTAATGACAATACAAATTGACATCTGAATACATAATTGTATTCATTTTACATATAATGAACTTGAACAGTTTTGTATTCCGTATTGATCAATATAGATGTATCCAATGTTATTTCCAGAAAAGCAATTCACTAGGTCAACTTGAAGTAATATATTTAAACAAATGCATAATCAATGACAATACAAAATTGACATCGGCATACAATTCTAAATATAATATTTATTAAATATGATTTAAAAAACAGGCAAACAAAATCATCCATCACTTTTAAGAAAAAATAAAAAGTTGTTTGTCGTTGATTTTGTCGTCCCGTCTCGTTAAAGTAATACTCAAAAAATTGAAAAAAAAATTAATCAAAATATGTTAATAATCGATGATGAGAGAACTCATCAGCTATGGAGAAGACCGATTAGTTTTTAGTTTTTGAATTTTGTAACCGCTGAGACTTTTAAGGAGTTCTTTCATTTTAAAAAACTTCTCTCCCCTAAATCTCTCCTTTTTGTTATTTAACAATTGTATACATTCAATTAAAACAAATAATAAAAATTTAAATATGATACATAATAAATTAAAATTTTGACATTTTTACTAAATATTAAAAGTGTTGACATTGGGTCCTATTAAATGTCAAAATATTGACATTTTGAAAGTTTCCCTAAAAAAATTAAGTTATTAGCTTAAATAATAAAATATATTTTAGATTTAAAATATTTAAGTTCTGAATTTTTAAATCTGATTTTTTAGAATTAAAAAATCTTTTTAAATCTGAAAATATTTTAATTTTAGGGTGTGTTTGGTATGGAGGAAAATGTTTTCTTAGAAAATATTTTCCTAGAAAACAAGTAGATTTTGGACTTATTTTCTCATGTTTGGTTGGTGAGTAGAAAATATTTTCCAGAAATGATTTTTAGTGTTTGATTTATGAATGAAAAATATTTTTGAGAGACATTTTATTTTTACTAGAGTAAAAAATAATTTATGAAATTAAAAATATTTTATAAATATAAAATTATTATTTTTTGGGGTGGTGGTAGGGGTGGGGGTGGGGGTGGAGTAGTGCATGGGGGCAGGGGGAGGGGGTAGGAGTGAAAAAATAAAAATTTGAAGTTGATAATATTTTAAAAAACAAAATTAATTTTTTGGGGGGTTGGGAGGGGGGAGGGGCTGGCGGGGGGAGGGGGGGGGAGGAGTTTAAAAATAAAATTTTGAAGTTGAAAATATTTTTAAAAAGCAAAATTAATTTTTTGGTGAAGGGGTGGGGTTGGGGGTTGGCCGGTGGGGGGCGTTTGGGGGGGGGGTCAAGGATCGTATGAAAAAATAAAATTTTGAAATTGAAAATATTTTTTTTAAATTGACGTTCCCCTCCCCCCCCCAAAAAAAAGGTAATTTGAAATTGGAGGAGAGTTTGGAAAATGTTTTCCTTAACTTTTGAAGGGAAGTCATTTTCCTTAATTTTGAGGAAAATGAGTTGATTTGAAAAATATTTTCCAAGATTTTGTCTCAACCAAACATGAGAAAATTGGAAAACATTTTCAAGAAAATGTTTTCCTTCATACCAAACACACTCCTAATCCAAAAACAAAGAGAAAAAAAATATAACTGTATCATTTTTATTTCAAAAAAAGTACTTTCCACGTTTTTAAAAATACATATATAACTGCATTGGTTGCTAAAATTCAAGAGCTACCAATTATGTTTATACTAGATGGACAAAGTACCGTGCTTAGCACGGGCCCAACATATTTAAATTTGATATATGTTTTTCTCGTTAGTTTGAGGTAGTTTACATGATAAAAATAATACTACTCACAATAGTAAATTTAAAGCAGTTGATATTTTGACCGAATGTCACGATAAACATGAGTGAAATATGATATTAGCATGTACATGTCTGAAATAGATCAATTCTTGAATACTTTTAATCAATATACTAATATCAATATCGAGCTTTGTGATTTTTCTATTGTACAGTAAAATCGATCACACGTTGATTCATATTAAAGGATATAACAGATAATAGTGATTAATAGTATATGTGCATAATTTGAGTATTTTTATTACAGTGAACGCATATGAAATTTGATGAATAAAACAATGTAGATATATGAACTACTTATCATAGTACTCCAACTCCATCCTTCAACCAGAATATTGTGCAAAGTAGAACACAGCAAAATCATACCATGGTGGTCATTGGTCACACATCAATAGCCAGAACACATTTGCAATCAAAAGATAAACCACTTTGGATAGTATTATTTAATTCATGATAATTACCATATATAATTGCATCATAAGTATACAAAAGTAGATAAAAGTTGAGTCTGCCCAAGTCTTTCGCTATCTCAAATAGGTTAGTCTTCTTTCCATAGTTCAGGCCTTTGTAGCAAAGATACACACTTCCTCTTGTGTGCACATGTACAACATAATTTTCTTTAAATAAAGACATTGTATATGCACTTGTATACATAAAAATAGTTGTATATTTGTGTAGATACAATATAAGTAAAGACACTTGTATATTTGTATTGATAAAGACAATTGTAATATCCTAACCTTATATGATAATAAAAGAAGATTCTCATGTCACGAGAATTCTCCATAGGGCTACATTGTTGTGTCAACTTGCCTAAAAATTCAAAATTTCTTCATACATACAACATTCTCTTTCTTTTTTGTATGGGATCGATGTTTTATTCCTTCCCTAAGAAAGCCTTTGTCTTTTTTATTTTCTAATAGCTAATATCTCAATTTCAAATCTAAAGAACCATCACAAATTGACAGGACGATCAAACACAACAAAAAATAGAAGTCCTCCCTCAATAGAATTGGAGAAACATAAAACCCCAACTAAAAAGCATGAACAACAACTCTTTTAGAAAGAAAAAAAAAGTATTATAGCTAACACACCCATAATGGATGTTTCCTCAACATATCACATTAGTGGTAAGTAAGAAGAACTTGTCCAATCAAAATAAATAAAATATAGAGTTACAGATTCTAATAACTTTGCATAGATAATTTCAGAGAAATTATTTCAAACTCTCAAACCTTGTAAAGTAAAGCAAAGCAAAGCAAAGTATCCCAATTGATTAATTTCAAGTATTTTTCCAACTCTTATAAGTTCAATCATATATAGGAAGAAGTTTTAGACCACCTCCATAAAATAAGTGAACACCAATAGTTAAAGAAATTGAAAGGATGTTGGTAAATAGATATTAGTAAGTAGTGATAAGGTTCATCTATAGCATCTCAATTGGTTGGTCTATATGTGATTCAACTGATGCAACAGACTTGAAAGAGACGTTCATTATTGATTGCACATTCAATCCTTAATAACAATCGCTTCATCGGGCATGATTAAACATGCTCAAAAGAGTCCAAATATCTTCATACATAACTTCCCGTACCCAGTATTGATTGCATATTCAAAAGCCTCCTCAATGACAATCACTTCATCAATCATTATTTTCCCAACATAATAAATCAAAAATCTATGGACATGAAGCAGTTTTCCAACGCCATACAAACGTCAAATCAATTTTCGCCCTCTGATAAATTTTGTATTTGTAAATAATAAAATATCTCTAGTATTGTTGATAATCACATAATTATTTTCAGTTGAGGAACAAGAAAATAGTCTTTTAGTTAATAATCTTTAACAAAACATCATCTTGCAGATCTTTAGTTTAGTCACATGATTATTTTCCGTTGAGAAACTAATAGATAATCTTTTTGTTAATGACCTTTAATAAAATATCAACTCATAGATTTGTTAGCCTAATCACGTGATAATTTTTAATCGAGGAACAAGTAGATAGTCTTTCAGCTATACATGCGAAAGATATATATTTACTTGCATTTTTTCTCAACGTTGTCCTATATCGATATAAAAGTTATTCATGAGTAAACAAACATGTGAAACAATATGAATAATTAAGTTGCACTATCAGCTATTAAATCCAATTCCATAATCAATGTTGCTGCCTAATACAATATTTGAGTCTAAGTGAGTCTTAAGTTTGTATATAAAATGTAACACAAATTTTACATTTCAAGAATCAGCAATAAGTGATACAAAAATGTAAATTTAATTGTGAAGCACACACAATGAGAATTACGTTGTAGCGTGAAAAACTTATATCCCAACAATAATAAGCAATTACGAACCCGTTGATGACATAGTCCAAGTTAGTTCTTGCAACACAAAGCAAAATTTACAAGGTAAATGCATTGAAATTATTATCATAAGAGGTAGTGAGAAGCAAAAGCCATCTGAGGCAGGGGCGGACGCACGTGCACCCGCTAACTTTCGAAAAAATCATATGTATATTTCTTTTGAAAAACTAGTAGAAATTAAGATATAGCTAACAAAATATAGAAGTTCCCTTGTGCAACTGGTAGATGGAAAAGATTCCACCCCTAGACTAGGGTTCGAGTCCTACCAAAGCTTGTTATTATTATTTTTATTTTATTTTAAGTTTAGCTTAGACCTCATATTTGAGCTATGTTTATATTGGTGCACCAAAGTTGAGCTATGTTTATATTGGTGCACCAAAGTCTTCAAGCAATGCCCAAAGACTCCCATTTCTTTCTTTCTTGGTCAACTGAAATTTTCTTTTACACAATATAAAAAGAGCAGAAACGAAAGGGAAAGGAGAATAAAACCTTATTGTTTCAAACTCTTAACAAATCGTTGGGATTTGAAGGCTCAACAGTTTGGGTAGGACAACAATTTAGCTTAAGTACTTTTTGTAAGTGCAAATGCATTCCATTGAACTGAATGTACAGCTGAAATTCATATCATATGAATAAGTTGAAGAATATGGCTATTACTTCAATGACACCAAAGAGACAATCAATAGACTGTATGCATTCTACAGACACACTAACTTTTCATACCTTGAAATAACAACAAAAGAGATAATTCTGAAAAAAGCACAATCACCTGTACAAACATCCTAAATTACTTTCAGCACAAGCTATATTTAACATTTGTGATATTCTCCCATTAGTAAACAACACTTTGGCCTTCTCCCATTAGTGTTATATTCTGCCCTTTGAAGCATATGTATTCACGTAGAAGTCCTCCCTCTTCAAAGTTTTTCTTTTTTTTTGAAGGAAGGAAGGTAAACTAGCTCGGCTTAGACTTCATCTAGGTCATCACTTGTTATGTTTTGATAAAATATTAATTGAAGATCATACGGTAAAAATACCTGGTAAATTCTTCAGTGGCTTTCCTAAAAAGAGACAAAGAATTTCCTCGAATATGGTATTATGTTCAATACAACAAGACATTATAACTGAATAATAACACAAAACCTAAGGTGAAAAAATCTATGATAATTCAAGAGTGCACTATGAATTTGCACCTTTGAGTTTTCTAAAAATTCATTTCCTTCTTAGGCCTAATTTAAGAGGCCTACAAGAAGCGATGGGCTAATATTTGGAAAATTAGGAAGTATATTATATCTTTTATATAATTAGGACTACTAATTGGTGGCTGACAAAAAATATAACGTATAATGAAATAAGAAGAGAGTACTCATTCTTTATCGGGTTGTAACTTCACTGATTGGGTGGGGACACGATTTCAACTTGCAATTTTCCGACCATGAGCCTGATGAGGAGCAGGGAACCTCCCAAATGAGAGGTCTCAAGTTCGAAACTCCTTACATGCTTTCTCGGCGAACTTGTCACACATGACTTGTTTAATGTGATTACCTCAAAGCTGTGATTTGAATGCTATATCCTGAAATAGTTGTGAATTTCATAGTCATTAAAAAATTGAAGAGCTTTTTTGAAGGATATTTACAGGTAAGCAAGTTGATATTCTATTAACTACAGACACTTATTTAGGCTTTGAGCTAAGCAATATAGAGGATAAGATATCGTAGTACCTTTTATCATGCTAAATAATAAGAACAAATGACTGCATTTGTCATTGGCAATAAATATTGGATATCATATACTCCTCAGTTGATAAGTGCAACTCTGCTACTCAGAATTATCATTCACATTTACAAATCAGCTTTTGGAAAGGTCATTGGAGACAATGTACAATAAATTAAAATCAGTAGATATCATAAGCTAAATTTCATTACTTCTTTTGGAAACCATAATGTACGCAGTATAGATGAAACCAAAGAAATAAAACTTCAACTACTATTTCTTTTGAAAGAGTGGTTTTAAGAAAAGCAGGGAAAACACAATTTTGTATTCTCCATTTTCTCTTTCACACATAAAAACAGTCGGTACCTCCAAATGCAGTCACAAATTTGGAATCCATCAACTTTGAACTTTCACAAAACAAAGTAAAGGATATTTGAAGGAAGTACTTCACAAAAACAAACTTAAACCGATGTGCATATAAACGAAATGAGAGATATCTGACGGAAGAAAAATAAATGTTTCTGGTTAAAAGAATCAACTTCACCAAAATAAAAACTGGACAAATCTCAACCACCTTATTATATTAAGAACATAGTACTGAAAGCTTTAACCTGTTTTGACTATTGATTGAAGTTGTTAATATTACCCATATAGGTATTTTATAAAAGGTCCAAAATGTAAGCTACCCTACACATGATCAATATAGATAGAATATACGTCTCTAGCAAACTGATTTACCACATAGCCGAGACTAATTTTTACTTCTTTCATGTTGCTTTAAGTAGCAAATCCAAGGAAAAGAAAGTAGCAAATTCAAGAAAAAAAGTATCAAATCCAAGAAAATATATGATACATTCAATGACAAATAATATGAAGACGTGCACTTCACGTGAACACTAAATCCATCAGTATAATGAGAAGGGAAAAAATAGTACGGAAGAAACATGGAAAGCACCGCAAAACATCACAGTTGATCACAAGCCAAGAAGAAAAGCTCTTTTTGTGATTTCTCTATAGTTTCAAAAACTTCAATTGGGAGTTTCAACTACAAAAATAAAATAATTAAAGTATTCACCAGAAAATCAAAAACTAACATATATCCCAGCAATGGAGATTAACTACAAATAAAGTGTAGTAATCAAAGAAATAGGGTAAAAAAATATTAACAGAACGAAAAAATTATCGGATCAAATGATTTTTTAGATTATAGGTGAAAAAGGTAATCCAGTTGGAATTAAAGAACAACCAAAAATAAAAGTGCCGAAATCACAGAACAATCTAAAATAATAGAAAGAAGATTGGACTGGGGCTGATTGGACAGACAGTTGTATTAATCAACTACACGTGACTTTATGATACAAAAATAAGTACAACTAATTTATCCCTATAGATTTACAAAAACGACGGTGTTGATAGGACTTTGTTAGATCTGCACATGGTATAACTTTTGTAGTAATGCTCATTCCACCATGTGTATCCGAGTATGTCCTAGTACTACTACATGGAACCTTTAACTTCAAAATTGATTGTCAGTCTTATAAATTGGATACCCCATTTCAATGTCAACAAAACATATCTCTAACCTATCTCTGGCATTAAGAAGATGCATCCACATGGAAGATGATATTAGAACCGAAATCAACTAATACAATGATTTTCCCACGTAGTGAAATATAGGAACTTATGTTACTAAAGCTAATATCTCTAACCTATCTCTGGCAGAAGTTTCATTGTGCTAAAAGATTGATAAATATTCCTTGTAACCATTCAAAAACGAAGAAAATGGAAATTCGAGGAAGAAAATGAGAAAAATTTAAATTTGAAAAGTTCAATTGTTTCAAGAGCGAAAAAATTCAATACAATATCCATTATAATCTAGTGAAAGTTCTATTTTCACAAAGATCCATATTTCATATACAAAATAACATAAGAAAGTGAAAATAAAAATCAGTACCTTCACCTCATACAACTTCCACAATAATATAAAAGATTGATTACTTGAGTTACTTTAATAACAGTTAAGCACAATTCAACCATTCGCGAAGTTGATTCATCACCCCCCGTCCACAGATCGTCCTAAAATACCCATCGTGATTCTATGGAGTTCAGAGACGTTGATTCACCTTTTCCCTTATCTTTTCCCTCTTCTTCTGTCATTACAAAATCACTTTCAGAATCTCTAATCCTTGCAAAAGTATGTGTATGCATATACTGATGTAGTATCACAGTTTTAGCTTGGAGAGTGCAATTAAATGAAACCCTCAAAGTTGAGAAAGGGTTTGGATAAGATTGTGAAAAACGAAGAGTACTCAACTGTATATTTCTGCTTGTTGCTTTGATAGAATGGGAAATGAAAAGCAACGTGGAAGTTCCAGGGTCATTTGCAAGACACGTGTATTACAATAAAGGAATAATTTATGATGACAAAATTACCCTTGCTTGTCCCACCATATTTCCAGCATGAAGTACAAGTTTTAGATGCTGTGTTCGTCCCATAAGTCCCATTTCTATATAGGAGATTTACATAAATCTAAACACGAATCAATTTAACCTATTTTTCTATAAATACATTTTTACAAAATATCTGGTAGATAATTATTACATATAAAAATGTTGATGCTATAATTTAGAATTGTGTAGCGAGAGAAATAAGGAGAGATTATTATTTTGTTTCTACTAATTAATAAAACAATATCAAAATTGTTTAAATAATTAATTTGAAATATGAATTTCAATTTAAAAAAATAAGTAACTAATCTTACCCTGGAAAACACCTTCTTTTTAGTGGCTAAATAGTAGTTTTTTGCTCTTCCCTTTTCTTTATTTTCTATATTTTTATTTATCTAAATTAATAGTATAATCAGTAAGTTTTATTAAAAAACAATAACAATATATGGTAAAAGTCATTATAGAATTATTAGAAATACAAATGCAAGTTTTGATGCTTTTCATATTTGTGTAATAAATCCAAGTTGAAAAAATAAATGTAAAGATTTAATGCTCTTTACTTTGTAGCATTTGAAAGTAAATTTTTGTGTAATCACATTTTATTTTTTTGAATTCAGTACGATAAATATATCATGTATCTTTCATTTTGTAGTTAATATTGTAATTTAATAATTTACATTATCTGCTTTAACAATTTTCAATTTTAAAAAAAAATATATATATATAATACAATTTCCAATTTATTTTTTTAATTTGAATTTTAAGATAATTATAATCACACATAATATGATTTAGCGGATAAAAGTTCAAATATATACTTTTACACAAATTTAATACACACACAAAAAAAAAAAAATTAATGGCATATTTAGAAAATATTCAACATAAATTATAAAACTAAAAGCATAGCTAATATAGCTATAGATATAATAGTAATACAATAAATTAAATCGTGTGCTAATATTAATTAATTTTTTACTATAATGTATTAAATATATTATTAAGTGCATCTTACATTTTATAATTTATTTTAAATTATAAAATTATCATATTTTAAATTATCCGCGAAACGCGCGGGCACGTATACTAGTTACAGTTAATTAGAGAGTACGTTATACTTTTCCTTTATCAAATTTTCCAGAAGAAAAAATATAAAGTAGATTAAGTAATAAAATAAAGAGCAACTTTCACATATAGCAAACACAAAATTCATATTTGTATGTTATAGCAAAGTTTGCATAATTGCGCTCCATAACAAATATAAATATGTATATTTCGCTATACATATACAAAGAAACCAATGTATAAATCGCTATACATATACAAAAGAAAGCAGTTGTATACAAATCAATTGTATAATTGTGTATGTATTAATCGATAAAGGGAGAAAGACAAAATAAAATTGGGCAGGGAAATATTTTTATTGTATAATTATAAGTGTATAGGACGAAAATACATATATTGCAGGTGTATATACAATTTTCTCACTTTATACAAACAGAAACAATAAATTGTGTTTCTGTTTGTATAAGCGATAGAGGCGAGGGTGGCGAGCGAGATCTGGGAGAGTGGCGAGCGAGATCTGAGAGAGGGGAGAGAGGGAAACGAAAATATATGTATATATGCAAATTTTTTTTGCTTTATACTTTATACATTTGTGTTTGTATAAAAGTGAAATGGAGAGAGAAAGGGAGAGTGGCGAGGAGAGTTTGAGGGAGAGAGGTAACTGACAAACAACAGGGCACAAATACTTATATACAATGTGAAAATTAATAATGAATTGACTTTTTTTATGTGATTTGAGTGAGGGGTTTTGTTTAGTTTAATTTTGAATCAATAATTTTATATGGATATGGCATCATATGATGTAATGTATAATTACTACATTATTTCTCCGTTATTTTAGTCTATTATGAAGTTTCATTATCTTTTTTAGAAAATTCATATCTTTTTTAATATAGTTCAAATTAAAATTTAAAATATCTATTAACACATTGAGAAAATCGATCTTATATAGTGTTTGTACTAACTAAGTTTAGTTTTACCTTTAAATTATTTTTTCTATTATAAATAGTAAAGAATATTTCGAATAAAACATATGTTAAATGTATCTAATATGGAATATTAATTTTTAGTATGATAATCAATCAATATGAAACGGACAGAGTATTATTTAAATATATCACAAAGTGAATAATAATTCTTATCAGTTATTTTTAATTATAAATAATTATATTTTAAACGTCCACGCAATAGAGGCGGAACCAGAATTTTCAATGAGTGGGTTCAAAATTTGTAAAAATAGATAGCTGAAGGGGGTTCAACATACATTATATATACATATAAACTTATTTCAATCATGTATAAATAATATAATTTTCCGCCGAAGAGGGTTCGGATGAACCCCCT
Organism: Solanum lycopersicoides; assembly: GCA_022817965.1. Taxonomy (NCBI): domain Eukaryota; kingdom Viridiplantae; phylum Streptophyta; class Magnoliopsida; order Solanales; family Solanaceae; genus Solanum; species Solanum lycopersicoides. Next base: position 44,424 of record JAJJBR010002792.1, read on the forward strand.
TCATACAAGGTAGCTCTGATCCTGCTGCGCGGGTAAGTATACTAATAATGTTTTAAATAAAATAAATAGGCGTTGTAGTTTTCAAAGGTATAAGTGAGTCAAATGTGAAAATAAGGTTATTTTTTAATATAATATATGAATGAATAATATTTTGAAACCTTTTACTATAGCTTAGAGGTATTTTTAGATTTTAAATAAAAGAAGAACTACAAAATTAAATCAAACTCTTAGACATGCTTATTTATCAACTTGAACTTTATGAGTTTTTTTCTAAATTCTTATATTATTACTATAGTGGTGGTGCGTCTGTGCTGAGCAGGGGCTTAATCTGAAAATATATATTAATTTCATTTTTACTCATTCTAATTACCTCTAATTTGATGAATTTTGTGATCGAATTAGGTTTATGTTGTTTTTATATTTTCAGCCAAGATAGGTTCGAAACCAACCAAGCAATAGATATATAGAAATACATGATTTAAACGAAATTATTTTCTTCAAGATTTTTTTGTTATAAGGAATGAAGCTATCTATGTTTAATATATACACAAAGTGTGAAAGGTTTGTTGGGAACACGCGGACAAGCACAAAAATATATATGGTAAAACGATAGAAATAAAATGGGAAAATAACGACACCAAAAATTTTACGTGGAAACCCTTCTAAATTAGGAAAAAACCACGGGCCAAGAGGAGCAACTGATATCACTATAGTAAGGAATTTTACACTGTGTAGTCACGAATACAATAGTCAAAGTGACTTCTATACACTCAAAAGGAACAACACTCTTTTGGTTTCCACCTTACTAAAATATCGCTCACATTCTATTTTTCTTCACAGGCTATTTTTCTTGTATAGTCTATGGAATACCTCACTTTGCTCTCAAAATGTTTTTTCTTTCTAACTTGGTGTACATTAAAAATGATCTAATGAGCTCCTTTTATAGAAGAAATTTGCAACTGCAAATTTTCAACATCCACAACATGTCAAAGTTGTGCCACCGAAAGTGTCTAATTGTTGTATTTCTCAACATTTGCTGCCACTACAATTTGCCAACCTTGCCAACCATTGACAATTGCATGCAGCAATTGTTGAAGTCAATAGTGGCATAATGGGGCTGGACCCCACAAATCTCCCCCTCCAGTCCCATTTACTGAAATGAGGTATCTCCAACTTCTTTAGAGAGAGCTCATACCCACAAGTTCTTTACATAATTCGAACTTGTCTTTCGGTATCACCTTAGTCAACATATCTGCAGGATTTTCACTTGTGTGAATCTTTTTAACATGAAGTAATTCACTCTCCACTTGTTCACGGATCCAATGATATCTGACGTCGATGTGTTTTGTCCTTGCATGGTACATGGAGTTCTTGCTCAAGTCTATTGCACTCTGGCTGTCACAATAGACAATATACTCCATCTGATTCAAACCAAGCTCTTAAAGAAACCGCTTTAGCCATATCATCTCCTTGCCAGTTTCAGTAGCCGCAATATACTCAGCTTCAGTTGTAGATAGTGCAACACACTTCTGGAACTTTGACTGCCATGATATAGCTGCCCCTGAAAAAGTAAACAAATATCCAGTAGTGAATTTTCTGTTATCAAGGTCACCTGCCATATCAGAATCTGTATAGCCTTTCAAGATTAAATTTGATGCTCCAAAACACTAGCATTCATCTGAGCTTCCTTTAAGATACCTGAGTATCCACTTCACAGCTTCCCAATGTTATTTTCCTGGATTGTCGAGAAATTTGCTAACAACACCAACTGCGTGAGCAATATCAGGTCTAGTGCATACCATTGCATACATTAGACTTCAAACGACAGAGGAATATGGAACTTTGGCCATGTTCTCTTTTTCCTTCCTAGTTGTAGGACACATATTCTTGCTCAACTTCATATGACCAACAAGAGGTGTACTAACAAGCTTAGCATTCTTCATATTGAAGCGCTCCAGTACACGTTCAATGTACTTCTTCTGTGACAAATAAATCTTACTTTCATCTCTGAGACGAGTAATTCTTATGCCCAAAATTTGTTTGGCATGACCCAAGTCTTTCATAGAAAAAGACTTACACAACTCTTTCTTCAGCTCGTCAATCTTGGAAGTATTCTTTCCCACAATTAACATATCATCCACATACAACAAAAGGATGATAAAATCATGGTTTGAAAATTTTTGTACAAATACACAATGATATGATGATGTCTTATTATAGACATGCTCCCCCATAACAGATTCAAACTTCTTGTACCACTGTCTAGGAGCTTTCTTTAGGCCATATAGACTCTTTCTGAGTTTGCATACAAAATTTTCTTTACCATCTACTTTGAAGCCCTTAGGTTGTTCCATATAAATCTCTTCTTCTAGGTCACCGTGAAGGAAAGCCGTCTTCACATCCATCTGCTCAATCTCTAAATTAAGACTAGCAGTCAAACCTAGAACTGTGCGAATTGAGGACATTTTCACAACAGGAGAAAATATTTTGTCAAAGTCAATACCCTTCCTTTGACCAAATCCCTTAACAACCAATCTATCTTTGTACATGGGCTTCAAGTTGTGTTCTTCAACTTTAACTTTGAACACCCACTTGTTCTTCAATGCTCTCATGCCCTTTGGCAATTTTACCAACTCATAAGTGTGGTTCTCATGCAGAGACTTCATCTCATTTTGCATGGCTTCAATCCATTGATTCTTGTGCTCATCTTCCATGGTCTCCTCATAACATTCAGGTTCTCCCCCGTTAGTGAGTAACACATACTCATTTGGTGAATAACGGGAGAAAGGAAATCGTTGTCTTGTGGACCTTTGAAGCGGGATATTTGATTCGTCCACAACTTCAGAAAAATCTCTAACTTAACAATATTCTCTCAATATTTTTAATGTTCTTATCTAAAGCCGACCTCTCTTCTTCTTTCTCCCCTTTTTAGTGAAAGATAGGATGTGACTAATATATATAGGGACACAGA